>CM042225.1:1945066-2105066 GCA_023566465.1 Cottus gobio
AGGTAGCTTCCATGGGGTGTGTGTGTGTGTGGGGGGGGGGCAGCTTGGCCAGGCCTTTGATTCCGAAGCACGCTAGTGAAGCATCGCTGTAGGCGCTCAATGCATATACATATAAATGAGGCGAAGAGCAGGCGAGGGAGAAGAAAGCATGAAGCTTAACGTGAAAAAAGAAAAAGTTGGATTAAGCAAAGCAGGAAGCAGCGAGTCCCACAGAACGAATCCTCAACATACGTATGGAAGTACACCGTCCACCAACACGGGAAGTAAGCAGGGGGGGGGGGGGGGGGGGTGAAGCTTAAGCAAAAGAAGACAAAACACTGTAAAGGAAAGTCATGAATGTATAATCTCATGTATGCAACCATGCACACGTACAGAAGCAGAAACTTATAAAAACTAAACAAAGGAAGAAGCAGAGTTGAAGCCGTGGTCCGGTCGTGATGGAGACTTCATCCCCACGTCGTCCGATCAGGTCGATGTTTTCACGATGTTTTTACGAGTCGTACTTACCGTTAAGAGTCACGGGGTAAAAACATGAGCGTCTAATGGATGTTTCCAGCTAAGCGGGATCTGGGCGACATGCAGAGAAACCACGGAGCGGTCACCTGAGATCTTGGCGGCCTTCTCCTCCTGGTTCACCCGGTTCTCCTCGTCCTCCTCGTTCTCCTCCTCGAAGTCGTCCAGGTTGCCGATGTCGGCCTGCTTCATGCTCATCAGGCTGGCCAGGCTTTGCATGTCCTCATCACTGGAAGAAAGAAGGTAGAAACCCGATGAAAAGAGATGCATATAACGGTTTAAATGATGTTTTTCAATGTGCAGCTAGAAGAGGAACAGCTGCCAATGACTATCTGACTCATGAGGATGATGATAGCTCTTCATCCTCCTTTCTTCTCCAACCTCCATCTCTCCACTTGACTGACACATTTAAGCTCTCGTCTCTCATCCAAACTTCTCCTCTCTCCCGGTGTCCATTATTTCCCTCCCGTCAACTTCCTACAGTATTGCTTGTATTTTGTGTTGTGTACCCCCCCCCCCCCCCTCCCCCACCTCAAACCAGCGTCTCCATCATAACCAGTGTGTCCTCCCTCTGTTCTTTGTGTTTGCTGCTTCCCGGGCCCACAGGCTCATTTGAACTGGTGTGATTGAGTTTGTTTGTGTGTGGTCGACATCATTCCCCGAAGGGTTAACAAGGGTTACGCTCCATCGACCCGCCGCCCGGCGCCACAACAAAGGCCTCGCTGCGGTGTGTGTGTGTGTGTGTGTGTGTGTGTGTGAATGAAAGTTGCTGCTATCAAATTAGAATGAATAACAAACACCGAGATTGAGAATGTGTCCTCAAATGAAAGGTTGGTGATATCAAAGATGAATATGAGAGAATGAACGAGAGGCTGCAAACACTGTGTGTGTGTGTGTGTGTGTGTGTGTGTGTGTGTGTGTGTGTGTGTGTGTGTGTGTGTGTGTGAGATCAAAGAGGCCGATGTGTGTCCACACATTGGATATTCTTATACATTCTTCTTATGAGGACACACATTTCAATCAAAGCTTCTGTTCAACGCGAGCATTTTTAAAACATCACGACTTAAAAAACAAAAAAGAGCTGAAAGAGCTCGTTTTGGGTGTTGCTCGCATCATCGTTGTGTTTCTTCTCAGTGAGACGTTGTTGTTGACATTCTTAAAACGTTACGATTAATCTTTCAAGAACTGAAAACCCACTGAGAGGGTTGTGAGACAGCTCCCAGACCGTGGCGTCGACCTGTCAATCACCTTTAGCCCCGCCCTCACGCACCCCCTGCTTTACGGTCCGTCTGACTCTAAATGGGCATCAAACTCCCGGCTCTCGGAGAGAAGACTTACGTGGCCTTTCCCTCACGGAGGAAGATGCAGGAGAGGGAGAACTGCAGCGTGGCCGACGCCACCTTCTTGGACAGCGGCTTGAACTTGAGCTTGACGTCCGTCTGCGTGGGCATCGGGCTGGCGTACTGCTTCATGTTGATGCTGCTGGTGGCCAGGGCCTTCCTCCGGCCCGATGGGGACTCCTGGGGGGAGAGGAGGTGAATGCAGACCGGTGAGGCATCGAACGCACGGCCCAGAAGGGGAAAGCAGAAAGAAAATGGCAGAGAAGCATTTTTCTTATTTAACGGGAGGACATGCTGTAAAGATTGAAGCTGTTGATCACGTCCTGATCAATAATGCTGTGCATGGTCACGCTGTAAAACGTGTGTCCCTCGTTGTGGATTCAGTTTTGTGATGTTTCATATCAGAAAGAGGGCCACGCTGAAGCTGCACTTCCTTTCAGAGATGTGCTCCGGGCCGGGGGCGAGCAGGCAAATTGGAATTTGGGAATATGCCACAGACCAGGTGATAAGAGTTATGGAATCAGTGACAGGGAGGGTGTGTGTGTGTGTGTGTGTGTGTGTGTGTGTGTGTGTGTGTGTGTGTGTGTGTGTGTGTGTGTCCAGAGGTCGATGTGTGTAAAATAAGAAGTGCTGGAAAGCCGACTGCTAGATATGGAAACTAAACAGTTGGGGATGCTCCAGCCTCCTGTCCCTTCCTCCCTTCCTTCCTTCCTCCCTTCCTTCTGTCCCTTCCTTCCTCCCTTCCTTCCTTCCTTCCTCCCTTCCTCCCTCCCTCCCTCCCTCCCTTCCTTCCTTCCTTCCTTCCTTCCTTCCTTCCTCCCTCCCTCCCTCCCTCCCTCCCTTCCTTCCTTCCTTCCTTCTGTCCCTTCCTTCCTTCCTCCCTCCCTTCCTCCCTTCCTTCCTTCTGTCCCTTCCTTCCTTCCTCCCTCCCTTCCTCCCTTCCTTCCTTCTGTCCCTTCCTTCCTTCCTCCCTCCCTCCCTTCCTTCCTTCTGTCCCTTCCTTCCTTCCTCCCTTCCTTCCTTCCTCCTGTCCCTTCCTTCCTCCCTTCCTTCCTTCCTTCTGTCCCTTCCTTCCTCCCTTCCTTCTGTCCCTTCCTCCCTCCCTTCCTTCCTTCCTCCCTTCCTTCCTTCTGTCCCTTCCTCCCTCCCTTCCTTCCTTCCTTTTGTCCCTTCCTCCCTCCCTCCCCCCCCCTCCCAACACGATGGTTTTAGTCCGGCTATGGAAGCAGACTGGTTCCTTCCTGGTTGTGTTGATACCACTCACAGCAGCTTTGTGTTGCCTCCTGTGTGTGTTTGTGTGCGACAGGAAGCTGATGTGTTCTTCTGCTCGGTGAGGGACTGAATCCAACACATTTCACTCTTTTCACTACATTGATGTCTAAAACGCAGCGTACGTAACTGTACACACACACGTTACTATACCAGAGACACACCTTGTTGTCTGAGCTGTGGATGCAGCCTCAGGATTCATCCTCTCGTGCGCACAATGCTGAACAAAGCAGAGCAGCTCGCTCTCTTTCACACGACACCGGTGTGAGAGCACATATACATACACACACCGGCGTGCTGGGAGATGATGCGATACGAGCTCATGACACACACACACACACACACACACACACACACACACACACACACACACACACACACACACACACACACACACACACACACACACACACACACACACACACACACACCAGAGGTTTTGGCTCAGTGGGGAAAACTCAATCTCGGCCTTATCGCTGAGGACCGCAGGGTGTTCATCCTCTCACACACACACACACAAATAAATAAACACACACATACATACATACACACATACACACAAATAAATAAACACACACATACATACACACACACACTGAGTTGGTATCAGTACAGAGTGGTAAAGCTATTGGTAATATAGTGAGGACGTATGTGAGATCTGAGGCAGTATGAATACATTTAACTCATCCAGACCATGACATGTGATGAATATCAAGATCAAAACATTAAAATAAAGACTTGTGATCACCAATCAGTGTGTATTGTAATAACCTGATAGTATAACACCATTAAGTACTGTAGTTGCTCATGTTTTAGGTTTGTTAGTGTTTACTTTCCCCCTCTTTAGTAATGTTCCCATCAATATGACTCCATAGAAAACAAGCAGTGGACTAACTCATTGATTCATAACTCATTTAAAAGCATCTGTTCGTCCAAAAGGAAAAGGTTGTGAATCCCAGACCGGCTCTCGAGAGTTTCTTTCCAATTCGTACCAGACGCCAAACCTGAAATTGTTCCTTTGACCTCCATCCCTCCCTTTCTTTCGTCTCCCCCTCCTATCCTCCCATCTCTCGCTCCTTGCTCCGACCAATAATTAAATAATAATAAAAAAAACTGAAGAAAGCGAGCGATTGACTAGAGGCCACTTGACATTTCGTGCTGACATTTGAGCTTTGTCGCTTTAGCTGGAACATAATGACGTTTCATACCCCCCCCCCCCCCAGGACAGAACAGCCCATCAGGAGAGGAGGAAGATGGGGAGAAGAACTCTTCACCTCCTATCTCTCTAAAGATTACACCCCAGCTATTAGACTAAGCTAATAGGGCATGTAGATATGTTATGAATGAATTTGCTAAATGCACCAAACACTTACGAGGAGGGGATTTAGCAGAAAGGAGGGATGGGGAGGAGGAGGGGATCTTGAAAATAGGAAATACTTAAGGATATGCAAATACCCGGCGCAAGAATGGAATAACCGTTTCAACAGATCTCAGTAGGGACAGCAAACAATGGAAATCTGCTCCATTTCCCTGGATGCTGCTTGTCAATCAATGTGTGTGTGTGTGTGTTGGGGGGGGGGGGGGGGGGGCTGGGATTAGGGTGACTGGGAGTTTGTGACAATGTGTAAAATGTGTAAAAGGGAAGGACAATGCAGAAGTTTAATTTATTACAGAGAGAATGGGACTATCAATACGCTCTCTCTGTCTGAGCCCAGAGACTAAACACCTGTGTGTGTGTGTGTGTGTGTGTGTGTGTGTGTGTGTAGAAGAGAGCTTGATAGAGGAGGGAGGGGTGATGGCTGTATGCTGCCCCCTAGCTGCAGCTCAGTTCAACTGCAGCGCATCGTTTCAGACCAACAGCTCGACTGACAGTTCTGTGACACGTGTGAAAGATAAAATAAACAATAACAACAACAACAATAATAATAATAACAACAAGAAGAAGAGCGATCAGACCCGGCTGCAGGTTCTCTGCACCGCCTCATTAATTTCAGGACCGACTCTGGGTGACTTCCCCGTTGGAGTAGGGAGTGATTGCCCCGCTCTCCCCCGGTGCCAGCTGGCCCCGGCATCGATCCACAGATGCTCCCCTGGTGGGGGGGCAGGGGTCAGGGCAGGAGGGGTGCCCGGGGGTCCTGCTGAATCCCTCTGCCCCCCAAAATGCCAATGGGACGGGGCCGGAGGAGGGAGGGGCGGGAGTCCCCTTTGTCACCGAGAGATGGATTAATTAGGCTGAGTGCTAAAACAGGAAGCCGGCTTCTTTGTAGGGATCTGGTCGGACACACAATAAAATAATAAACGCACGCACGCACGCACACGCACGCACACACACACACACACACACACACACACACACACACACACACACACACACACACACACACACACACACACACACACACACACACACACACACACACACACACACACACACACACACACACACACACACACACACACACACACACACACACACACACACACACACACACACACACACACACACACACACACACACACACACACACACACACGAACTGACAAAGTCCTCAAATATCTGGTTTGGGAACAAACAAATGTTTGTTTTCTGGATTTTAATAAACATTTTACCTGAATGGTAATGAGCCGAAGGTTACGGTGCCGCGGTACAAAACCAAACTTCTACTGTCGGGTACCAATGACTCTAAAGAGAAATGTAGAAACACTCGGTGACCTGAAACCAACTCGTCAATAACTGAGAGAGAGTGTGTGTGTGTGTGTGTGTGTGTGTGTGTGTGTGTGTGTGTGTGTGTGTGTGTGTGTGTGTGTGTGTGTGTGTGTGTGTGTGTGTGTGTGTGTGGGGGGGCAATGTTTAGTGTACTGTTGAAAATAAGAGAAGATTAAAAAAAACTGTGGTATCACCATGATGATGATGAAGATAAGTGAGGAATCACTGGTTCCACACAAAGCAGATGATTATCAGACTTAAGCCTCGAGACTTAAACAAAACAACTGGATGAAAAGGGACAACCGGAGGTCAGTTTCACTCCGTCAAGTCACATGTTCCATGTCGCTCACTCCCTCCCTCCATCACTCCCTCCCTCCATCTCGTCCTCCCTCGACCACAACAGTTCGTCCAATCAGCAGGACTTCCTCCTCTCTCGTGTACGCAGCTTCAACCTCATCGGGGCTTCATAACGTAATAATTCATAATGTAATAATTCATAATGTTCGACTCCACACCGAACTGCAAACGGGCCTTTTGTAGTTTGTGTTAAAAAGTAAAAAAGCCTTGAACTCAATTTACCCTATAGAATAACCCTGAGGTGGCACCGATTAGCCCAAAATCAGCTGGCTGTGGTTGATTTCAGCAGTCAGCAGATTGAAGGTGGTGGTGTGTGGTGGGGGGGGGGGGGGGGGGTGCTATTCCTCTTGCCTCAAGGTCACCGTTATTGGAAATGGAGACATCCAATGTGCTCACATCTCTCTTTGAATCCTCACACAATGGAGTGATTCCTCTGTGTCAATTTGGCCTCCCCTGATAACTGATAACAGCGGGCCTTTTTACATACCACCTATGAATACCGCACTCTATAGACACACACACACACACTCACTCAGATTAAGACCAATTTATTCATCTGCTACTATTATATGTGAGGATTTATTTTTTCCCTTTTTCCCCCAAGCAGTGTGTATTTTTATAAAGGCAACAATGAACATAAAAGGCGTGCAATATTATCAGTGCGGTTATGTGAATTACAATAACAATGAACTTAATAATGGAATGAACTGTGCAAATGGCTTTCATGTGTATTGTCACATTGACACACACACACACACACACACACACACACACACGTAGAAGAAAAGACCACTAGATGTCTTCATGTGTTAAAGCTGCATTCTCTCTCCTGACCACCAGGGGGTGACTCCTCTGGTTGTATAGAAGTCTATGCTTCATGTGTTAAAGCTGCATTCTCTCTCCTGACCACTAGTGGGCGACTCCTCTGGTTGTATAGAAGTTTTAGTAAATTATGGTCATTTAGAGTCAAACAGACCATAAAGCAGGGGATGCTTTAGGGGCGGGGCTACAGGTGATTGACAGGTCAACACCAGAGACATAAATCACTCAATCACACAAAAATGGTCACGTCTGTTCACTGGTTGTGGGAAAAACGGGCGTAATCCAAGATGGCAACGGTGAAATTGCCAAACTCAAGGCTTCAAAACGTTTGTACATGAACTACGTCCACTTCTTGTATACAGTCTATGGGTAAACCCCCCCAAACCAAAATGAAAACCCAGTTCTCGTCCCTGGGGGGTGGAGGTAGGGCCACAAGCAACAACAAAAACCACAAGGTTGACAAACAGCGGCAGGAGAGTGAGAGAAGCACGAGATTGAAGAGGAGATTAGTCACAACAAGAGCAGGATTAGGCTTGTTTTAAAGGGAGAGGACGGGTTTGGGTTTACAACGACACAGAGCTGCTTTCTGTGGAACACAAAGAAACTGGATCTGGACAGACCGGAGTCCAGCAGAGATCAGTCCGGCCTGGAGCTCACGAGCAGAGTCTCAGTGGTGTTTGGGTAAACAAACAAACAAACAAACATACAAACAACAACAACAACTGGAGCCATACGAAGGCCTGATGAAGGAGATCTGAAAACACACTCATGACCACCTGAAACAAAAAGCACCAGGGGGAGCACAGCGAGCCCTGCTTTTAGTCTTAAAGGCGTCACATTGTAAAACCTGGTTAATTTAACTCATGATACCTCTTTTCTTGGGAAGCCAATAATCTGTAGGCGACGTCACATATTGATGATCAGTGGACGGATGAAACAGTGTGTGTGTGTGTGTGTGTGTGTGTGTGTGTGTGTGTGTGTGTTAGAAGGGGAGAGGGAGAGAGGAATGTCTCTAATGCAGGGTTGCCTGTGATGGCAGCAGATGAAAGGAGGAGAGTCACAAACCCACCAGCCCTTAAAAGGTCTAATCCCAACTGGGAGAGGGAGCATTATACTGGGAGCTAACCTAGCGAGGCCAAACGCACACAGCAGAATTCCAGAGGTTCAACAACATTAATGAAACCTCCAGATGTAACGCCGTCATCTCGACGCCAAAGAGCCGGCGACTCGATGCCGGCCGCGCTGACCTCACGCTGGACTCAAAATGTGTATTTATGCACCCGACGCTCACGTTTACATTAAAGCCATTAAACATGGTGCAAGATGACAGGGAATACTGGAAAAGCAACACATTTATGAGCACACATGTTTAGTGAATATATGAACAGGAGCATGAAGAAACGATCAGAAACTCTTCAGGATGAGATCTTTGAGGATGTAAACAACGAACAATTATATTATGGATTAAACCGCTTGGTGAATACTGCGTCATCCTTCAAGACTCCACCCACTCGCCAAACGCTGGTCAAATATGGCCGCTAGATATGTGCTCACAATGGAACAAAACCAATGGAAACCCATCAAACGGAGGTAGATTTTAGAGTGTTTATGGCAAACCCCTGGACCAATCGGATGTCTTGTGTTATTCGACCAACAGTCGACTAAAACTCAAAGAAATGAAATGTCCAGTTCCTTTAAAAACATGAAAAGCAGCGTCTCCTCCACCAGAGGAGCTGGAACAAGAAGCCGTTCAGCATCTTTGTTCGATATATTTAAACAAAGGATGGACGGCGGCGATCGTCCGGACTAAACCTTCTAAACAACCACAGCGATCGGCCCATGAAATCTGCCATTTGAGCTTTTCCAACTCGGCTGCTTCGTAATTCATAAGCAGCAGAAATGCTTAGACACCAAGCCAATATCTCATATCTCGTCTTCCTCCCTTCATTTCTGTTCCTCCCTCTCTCGTCTTATCAGCGTGTCCAGGGTGCCCTCCTCTCTCCGGCTCTCGGGTCTTTCTTACGGGTGGCCCTCAGACCCCCCCCCCCCAACACACACACACACCCACACACACACAGACCCAGAGCATGCACTTCAGACAGGGGGCTAATGGGAAAATAAATTACCAGCAGGCAAAAGCCCTGGCTCTGCACTTCTGCTGGAGAGAGAGAGGGACAAGAGGGGGGGAGGTGGTCAAGAAATGGAAAGAGAGATGGGAACAGAAGACAGGAAAAAAAATGAAAAGACAGAGAGGTGGATAGCAAGAAGACTGATGGAAAGAGACGTAGAGGGTGACGGGGGGAGGGTGATGGAGAAAGAAAGAGCCAAGAGGAGGGAGAGAGAGAGAGAGACAGGTCGACGGGATTATAGCCGGAGTTCATTCCTGGTCTATGAAGTGCCTGATCATCATTTTTCCCAGCATTCCCCATCTCCGGCCATCAGAGAGCCCTAAAATGGCCAATAACATCCCACACAGCCGCTGAGCCGATACCCCCGCTACTGTATCTGGGATTGATTACTCCACCGGCATGAAGCAGCAGTTCAGATACGAGGACGGCAGATTCACCACGGGGGTGTGTGTGCGTGTCCAGCTAAATCAGTGTCTGTGTGAAAAGTTGGACAGGTTTGATTTCATGAGGCTCGTGTATTGCAGAAAACTTACTCTGGAATTGTTGATACAAAATCTGGCTCGTTTTGTCACAATGAAAGCAATAAAAGTGGCTTTTAGTCAAAAAACAGGGATAAAGAAAAAGTGTCATAAAGTGCCGATTGTTGGGGAACCCTGGACTGGATATAAGAGGCAGACGGAGTCGTCGTGATGTCATGCGCTGCAGTTTGAAGACATTTGGCACTTTGTCTGTCGCCATCTTGGTTTTTGCCACATGAACAGAGGGCATACCTGGTCTGAGGAGGAGTGACAGAGACGCTGTATACGTCTCTGGTGTCAATCACCTGGTAGCCCCGCCCCTAAAGCGTCCCCTGCTTTATGGTCTGTTTGACTCTAAATGAGCATAATTTACTAAATGAACATCATGCTGTATTGAAGAAGACTTGAAACTAGAGATTGAGACATAAACTCATGTTTACAATGTTTACTGAGGGAATACATCAAGAGAGAAGTAGAGTCATTTATATAGACTTCTATACAACCAGAGGAGTCGCCCCTGGTGGTCAGGAGAGAGAATGCAGCTTTAACACATGAAGCATAGACTTCTATACAACCAGAGGAGTCGCCCCCTGGTGGCCAGGAGAGAGAATGCAGCTTTAACACATGAAGCATAGACTTCTATACAACCAGAGGAGTCGCCCTCTGGAGGTGAGTAGAGAGAAGTAGTCATTCTCTATAGACTTCTATACAACCAGAGGAGTCGCCCCCTGGTGGTCAGTAGTCATTTTCTATAGACTTCTATACAACGTGCTGTCAAAACAATGCTGAACTTCATCTCGTGTGAGCTCTTGACGCCAAGAGGCTCAAGGGTTTGCTTGATAAGGTCTCAGTCTGGATCCTCTTTATATCAAATGATGATTTCCAGGTGAAGACAACACCGGGACTTCTGGGAATCAGAATCTTCACATCCTCAATCCTCACTTTAAAGACCCGTTTGTTTGGGCTGTTTTCGGCCGGCTTGAGATCTGACAGGGCCGTGATAGGGCCCTAATCCAGAGCAAAGCTGATTTGCTTAAGGGGGAGGGAGGGGTTTAAGATGGCCTGCGACAAGAAACAATTGCCCCAAGTGAGAGTCTGCCTCTCTCCCACCCGGCTCCATGACAAAGGTGTCCTCTCCATGCTAAGTGACAAATCTGGGGAGACAAAGAGCATTAGCAGGGCGATGCTCTGCTCCAGTGCCTCCAATTGTGGCCAAAGAGAATCTAATATGGATTTTAAAAAGAGGAGCGGGAGAGATTAGAATGAAAGAGAAACAATGAACACCTTCCACCAAGGGGGAATTAGTGGAGGGATTGGATAAGGAGCTGGTGTGTGTGTGTGTGTTCTTTGAAATTCCTTTTCCACGAAAGAACAATGGAGTTCTCCGATTCTGTTTATGTGAATCCACATGTGAGACACATCCACACAGACACTCATATCGAGTGTCAATGTGGATGAAACATTCAGTTTATGATCATTTACGGACTTAGGAAACATATTTAATTTGCAGATTCACAGGCGCCTCGTAGCTAACCAGCATTAGGGGGTCAAAGGTCGCCCTGCAGGCCTTCTACTCCTCAACCGACACCACAAGAGCTGCTGGGGACGTTTGAAACAGAGGAGGTGACGTACCAGACTGTTTATCTGTACTTATGTTTACTGTATTGGTTCTGGAGGTTCTTGTGGACTCATTTTACTGCAGCAGGTTCTGACAGTCTGATCCTCTCAGTCCTGGTTCTGGTTCTCCCGTACCCCCCTTTCCTCGAGTGCAATACGTCCTGGGCCTCCAGCAGCGTGGTGTCGGCTCCCAGAGAGGAGGAGTCTGTCCACGGTGGACTGGTCTCTGCTGGATCTGGGTCTGTCCACGGTGGACTGGTCTCTGCTGGATCTGGGTCTGTCCACGGTGGACTGGTCTCTGCTGGATCTGGGTCTGTCCACGGTGGACTGGTCTCTGCTGGAGGCCCCCCTGGAGTCTGAGCTGAAGGAGTTTCTGGTGAACCTGCATGATGTCATCTGGTTTCACCAGAACTATACAGAAAAATAAATCTTCTCACCGATGATCTCGTTATTTGTCATCGAAAGCAGATTTTTGAAAGCAGCCGACACCCCGAAACAAGCGCCCCTCTCACCGTGGAGATGTGTCCTTCACCACATCTCCACGGGTGTGTGTGTGTGTGTCTTTACTGCAAGACACACTGAATTCCTGACCCCGTCCTCTCAGGGTGCGGTTCTCCGAGTACAGATTTATATCCCAAACAGAGACAGAGACGTGTTTGGGGATCAGTCAACTGTCAGTGGCTGGCTTAGCGCCGGCATCGGAGCACATCACAAGACCCTATTCATCGCCACTTAGCAGAACAGCCTCAGTCCGCCTGTGTGTGTGTGTACTCACTGAGCGGATGTCAAAGAGATAAAGTCAGACGGGTCACCCTGACGTAGGTTATAAGTTTAACTTAGTTCATCACCAGCCTCTCACACACATTCTGTCTACACACACACACACACACACACACACACACACACACACACACACACACACACACACACACACACACACACACACACACACACACACACACACACACACACACACACACACACACACACACACAAACAGGGGATTTGGCGTTGCGGGCCACACGGCCGTCTCCATCGCGAGCCGCCATCTTAAGTCACACAGGAGAAAAATAAATAACGAGAGATGGAGATAAAAATAAAATAAATAAACTGTTCCTGTGTCTTCGTCCAATCGCCCGACCGCCCATCATCATCATCATCATCATCGTGTGAGACATGATGTCAAAACAAGGTGAGGAGAGGATGAAGACGAGGAAGAGTCCGATTAGCAGGCGGGGTGTGAAGCCGTGAAGGACGACCTCAGATAACACAAAGGGGCAGTAACGCACAATCTACATGAGACACGAGCTGGAGAACATGGAGAACATGAGCTGGAGAACACGAGCTGGAGAACATGGAGAACATGAGCTGGAGAACACCAGCTGGAGAACATGAGAACATGAGCTGGAGAACACCAGCTGGAGAACATGAGAACATGAGCTGGAGAACACCAGCTGGAGAACATGAGAACATGAGCTGGAGAACACCAGCTGGAGAACATGAGAACACCAGCTGGAGAACATGAGCTGGAGAACACGAGCTGGAGAACATGGAGAACACGAGCTGGAGAACATGGAGAACACGGGCTGGAGAACACGAGCTGGAGAACACGAGACACGGGCTGGAGAACACGAGCTGGAGAACACGAGCTGGAGAACACAAGCTGGAGAACACGAGCTGGAGAACATGGAGAACACAAGCTGGAGAACACGAGCTGGAGAACATGGAGAACACGAGCTGGAGAACACGGAGAACCACAACGACCTGTAGCCTGAGGGATGAGCAGAACATGGAACCACAGGGAAACGACAACAAGTCACAAAACAACAAACACCACAGCTTGAACCAACTCAGTCAGTGTGTGTGTGTGTGTGTGTGCGTCGCACACTCGTAGCTGCGATGCAAAATATTTGTATTAATTTACAAACATTTTGACATCAAAACATAATTATTAAATATCTTTTGAACTCTTTTTTCTTTATCCACGCTTTTTTTGAGTGAGACAAATCTTTATTTTTTGCTTACGCAGCAGAAAAACACCTTGAATGCAAATATTGTGTCGGTTTGAAGTTATAAAAGAGATGGTTAAAGCCATTAAGTGGACGTTTATAATGTTTTATTTAAATATTGATATTCATAATGTGGACCTGTGCAGCAGACTTTGAGATTGAGTGTCTTGAACCTCTTCAACAGCCGGGAAACAGAACTGAGGTTATTTGACACATATTTTCTAAATATTACAACCACTCAAGGAGCCCCACACACACACACACACACACACACACACACACACAACCTGCCCATCAGAACTCTAAACTAATTGAAATTCACGCACCGATGGAACAGCAAATTAGGGGTTCAGCGTCTTGGGGATCAAACCTGTATCTCCCCATTGGAAGACGACCCGCTCTACCTTTTAAGTTTAGTGTGATCCAGTTTGGAACGTCAACGTCTCCAGTCAACACACACACACACACACACACACACACACACACACACACACACACACACACACACACACACACACACACACACACACACACACACACACACACACACACACACACACACACACACACACACACACACACAGGTAATACGGATGTTTCTCCGGGTGACACTTGTGTTTTGATGTTTATTTTGGGGGTCAAACATCACGCTGTATGAGGCCAAACAAAACCTGTTTGGGCTGGTTCAGACTGTGTGTGTGTGTGGGCTAGAAATGTATCTATATAGTCTGTGTGTGTGAGAAAGATTATATACTGTATGTGTACACATGCACTGAGCCTGTATGTGTTTATGAAAGACAGACAGTGTGTGTGTGTGTGTGTGTGTGTGTGTGTGTGTGTGTGTGTGTGTCTGGTGACATCTGCTGCGTTGCTGGCTGAGAGCGGCGCTCAGCGGGCTGCAGGAGCCTCAGACTAAGGAGATGAAAGCCGAGGTCACAACCTGGACCAGTGGGACGACACACACTCGCTCACACGACACACAAATACAAAGTCACACATGCAAACATGTGTCTCTCACACACACACACACACACACACACACACACACACACACACACACACACAGGGGGCGTTCAAGAACACAAGGACGCAAGACCTAAGAACAAACAGAGCGAAGACAAAACAAGACGAGGAGACTGAACGCACACAAACAGACGTGAGAAAACGATGACGCAACAACGGAAGCAAAGCGCCGCATCATCAGGGCAACAGTTTAATCAGTTAATTAACACACACACACACACACACACACACAGACAGATGGAAGATATGGTGTGTGCCAGGAGATAGGGTGCCAAAAGCTGTACAGAGCAGTGTGTGTGTGTGTGTGTGTGTGTGTGTGTTAAGTACAGAAGCAATATCAGTATAAGTATCCTTTTTTTATTTAGCAAATTAGTCTTTTATTATAAAATATTAGAGATACGAAGTTACAGATATTGTTTCAAAAGGCAGAGCTGATATATTTTATGTATCATTATTTCAGTAAAAACAGATCAGTATATTTCCATCTATGTATATTGATCGGTGCATCCAAATCAATGTTTACCAAACCCGAAAAAATATGTATTTTATTTAATGATGCAAAACAAAGAAAAGCAGCAGATTCTCACAGCTGGAAGGTTTTTATTAATAAAAAAACACTTGAACACACAGTCACAGATACACATGAATACGACACCTGCACAGAGACGTCGTTACACATACACACACACCTCACGCGGTGGTAGCCGTTAGTCAGCAGACCGGCCATGTGACAGGGTGGTGTGGTGTGGATTAGGGGGCCAGTAAAGCCTATTAGGGCGACAGGAGGGACCACCCGGCCTCCACTGCCACCTACCACACACAAATACATAGTCCTCCAGACACAGGTGCAGCCACACACACACACACACACACACACACACACACACACACACACACACACACACACACACACACACACACACACACACACACACGTTGGGAGCTTAGCTCTGTGGAGTAATTTGCTTTATATTGCGTGCGTCTTCATTTTCTTATTCAGCCCCAAAACACTGTCTGTGCTCCAATGAACAAAAATAATACATTTTAGCTGCGTAGTGGCAGGAAACGGCAGCATTTAGGGTTGTAATCGGTGTGTGTGTGTGTGTGCGCGCGTGTGTGTGTGACGCCGCAGGGAGGGGGGTCCAGGCATGGGGGGGTAATCACCAGCATCTGTTGCCTCTCTTCAGGGCGATTAATTAGATTAATTTAATTTGGAAAGCGTGTGTGAATGTGTGATCCCACACTAAGAACCCCTCCGCCTCCCTACAGTGACACACACACACACACACACACACACACACACACACACACACACACACACACACACACACCTCCTTTTAACTATAAAAGCATATATTATTCAAAATGAACACTGTGCACACACTTCCTTCCTAACACAATAAATTAGGCCTCTTTGAGTTCTCCAAACTATTTAAGAAATGGGAGACGAGCAAAGGTGAAAACTTCGGAGACACATGCGTGCACACGAGCGCAAATTAATCCCAATTTGTCGGCCCCGGCGCGGGAGAAACTTTTGGGATTTCATACTTCATACCAGCTTTTGTCACCTTTGCGTGAATAGCCGAGGGCTGAAATAATTGTGTTTTTCTTCCCCGAGGCCCAGTCAGCGCTCACAAGCCACTGGCCTACGTAATGTGTTCCAGAGAGAGGATGGGGACACACACACACACACACACACACACACACACACACACACACACACACACACACAGTGTGGGAGGCATGTGGTCCTCAGACAGGACATCATGAGATCTTTCCTTTAGATGTCGAGACACTAAAAACTAAGCAAACGTTCTAGAAAAGATACGTTTTTATCAGGTGTTTTAAATAAGAGAAGGGGGGGCACATACAGAATTGTTATTTAAAAAAACGATTGAAAAGGAGTCTCATATAATGCAAAAGATAAAACACAATTGTTGGTAAATATTAAATTTCTTCTGTAATTGTGACCAATCTTTATTCCCCTTCACGCAGCAGAGAAACACCTTGAATGCAATAGTTGTGAAGGTTTTAAGTATTAAAAAAGCCATTAAGTAGCAGTTTTTAAAAAAAGACTATATATATAAAAATAAAAATCGATATTTACAACGTGGAAACGTGCAGCTGACAAGCTGTCGAGAGGATTTGACAGCAGTCGCAGCTCCTGAGTGACACTGATGTCGGAGTGAGAGGAGGGAAAGGTGAAGTGTGACTTTAAATAGAGAGGGTGGGGGGGGGAGTGTGTAACAGTGTATATTCAATGTATTCAGACATGATAGCTTCTCACTTTATATACAACAGTCCAGAGTGTGTGTGTGTGTGTGTGTGTGTGTGTGTGTGTGTGTGTGTGTGTGTGTGTCCGTTATTTAAATCCTCCCCTCAAAGCTTTGAAGATGAGGGAAGTTGGTCTACCATCGCCAGCTTTGGTTGATATGCAAACGCAGAGAGAATACACACACGCACACACACACACACACACACACACACATTAACCCCTCCCTCTCCATGCACGCTCACACACGCACACACACACACACGAGCCCGTCAGCACAATGCCTTCAAATATAGCCGTCCAATCTTTTGACTCTCAATTTGCACACCTTTTTGATAATGCGCGCCCGTCTGAAAGCGGGTGAAAGGCGAGGGTAGCGTGCAATTTAGAGATACTGGTGTGTAGCCGCTTCCAGCCCGCCACCCGCTCCCTCTCTTCCCGTCTTTTGATTATGCGATTCGCCTTGGCAGACGAACAAATAGAGGAGAGGTGTGTGTGTGGGGAGAAAGGTAGTGTTTGACACTGCCGTTTTCAATGACAAAATACAATCAAACCGGGGGCCGGTAATTCG
The DNA here is from genome assembly GCA_023566465.1 of Cottus gobio. NCBI lineage: Eukaryota > Metazoa > Chordata > Actinopteri > Perciformes > Cottidae > Cottus > Cottus gobio. The sequence goes on from CM042225.1 coordinate 1,962,214, forward strand.
ACGGGGAGGGATTAGCCCAGCGCGAGGTTGGGCCCCCAGATTAAGACGAAGCCTGGGCGCGAGGGATCTTGAATTTCATCATCTCCGGGTGCGCTCGGGCACAATGGCGTATTCTTCCCCCTTTCTCCTCCGCCGTCTGATGAGGGGTCAGGAGAACTCACCTCTCCTCTTCTTCTGTTCCTGCCGCTCGCAGCGGCATTCATTCATTCATCCCTCCTGATTTTATATTAGCTTAGATACTTGGGAACAGGGTGGGGAGGAGGGGTGGGGGGGGGCTGTCTATGCATTCAAGCACACGCATGCAAAGTCAGAAGAAAGTGTGATCAGATACACACACACGTAATGTGTGGATACCTTTGCATCAACACAAAGACGTTCTTATTGACACACACGGTGACATAAGAGATCCAGCAGCCTCACCGTGAGGAAAGGTTTCAGATCTTAGACTGCCCTCTGGTGGCCGATTCATGAAGCACCTTCAATTCTGATCGTCTGCTTTGTTAACGGAACCAGCCGCACATTACAATATCATTTTAAATTAAAGACGATTTTAATATTATTATGATATAATATTTGTATTATGATTATTCAGTGGGTTGGAGTTCCCATCTAATGTTATGCATTTTTTGTATTCGAAATCTTTTATTTATTTATTTGTTTTGTTTTGAATCTACATTTTATCAAGTGTGTTTTATTTTTCCATCTTGTGGTCATTAAATAATTCCATCACAGTTTTATGTCTGTCCAATTTCCTTTATTGTGCAGCATTCCTTGTATGAAAAGGTATATAATGTATTGTATTATTATTATTATTAACAACGCCCGTTAGTGTCTAAAAAGTAATTCATAAATTCACTAATACTTAGCATACCTTCAACCTTAAATCCAAGCTTAAGTCTCTCTCTCTCTCTCTCTCTCTCTCTCTCTCATTCTGCTTTTGCCATCATTTCATCATTGCCCTTCCTCTGTATTTGAAAGTGTGAGGGCATAAGGTTGCCCCCTCCCTCCCTCCCTCCCTCCCTCCCTCCCTCCTCATTCCTGCTGTCAGGGAGCTGCTGACGCTTTGATCTTTCTGTCATTAGTCAGGTATGCAGAGAGAGACACGGGCAAACCCACAAACTTGTCTCTTTCTCCCCCTCTCTTGCTCTCCTTCTCCCCCTCTCTTGCTCTCCTTCTCCCCCTCTCCTTCTCCCCCTCTCCCCCTCTCCTTCTCCCCCTCTCTTGCTCTCCTTCTCCCCCTCTCTTGCTCTCCTTCTCCCCCTCTCTTGCTCTCTCCCACGCTCCGGCCGGAGAACACCGGTTGACCTGCTTGTCTTCCCAGCTTTCTATCAAAGAGGGAAAAGGTAGCGGCGTTTCTGCCGGCGTTCCTTTGAGCTTGACGTGTACAGGAAGTGACAGCGGCCACTCGGACGCCAACTCCTTCCTGCACCTACATTCCTAAAGAAGAAGCCCAGTTTGGACCATCAGCTTTGAGTATCCATGAAGGAGTCTTCATCACTCGCAGAGCCTTTTAAACGTGACTACAGTTTAAAGGACGCTTCCCTTTGAAGAAACATCCAATGTGTCCTTCAAATGCAACAAATCTGTTTCTGAAACGAGACCGAAAGCTAAACCTCCACACCCCAAACGCTGAATGACATTCTTCCCGTCACACTTTTCCAGCAGTTTCGTCCATGCGTGTCCGGGCTTGTATCCTCTGGGAAAACCTGCGACAAACGAGCTGAACTCGCTTTCAGGACTTGAGTCTTTGCATAATCATGTCAAACGCTGATAACACAATCAGAGCCGTGTTGTGGTTAAAAACAAGCACTTTTAATGGAAGTAAATGGAGAGAAACTGTTGTCAGTTTGACTCAAACTTGGGGCAACAGGGTCCAAAGTCCTCCAGGAGGGTTGAGGAGACACTGCAGCCCTTCAGAGCCTCATAAAGCATCAGTCATGTTTCTGCTCTAATGAGAAATGTGTAAACATGTCGGCATCGCTCAGGCCCGACATGTCACAGGCCTCCACACAGAACATCACTTGTGAACAAGTTTCCAGCTTCCTGCCATCGGAGCTCTCTTCCTCTCCTCCCCTTCCTCAATCCATCCCTCCCCTTTTATAACATTGCTCCCTCCTTGTGTTCGGTCCTTCACCGTGAGTCTAATAGTTTCCATCTCATACTGCACGCCATGCAACAGAAAACATTGTGACTGATGTGACCAAACTAAGAAATACACATACATCCAGAAAGTATTCACAGCGCTTCACTTTTTCCACATCATGTTGTTACAGCCGTATTCCAAAATGGATTTAATTCATTTTTTCCCTCAAAATTCTACACACAACATCCCATAATGACAAAGTGAAAAAAGCGTGATCACATTTTTTCAAGTTTATTAAAAATAAAAGGAAAATATAACGTCATCAAGTCTTCTTGAGTATGACGCTACGAGCTCGGCACATATTTCTGGGCAGGTTCTCCGGTTCTTCTTTGCAGAAGAACCGGATGGTCCTATCAGGTTGGATGGGGAGCGTCGGTCCACAGCCAGTTTCAGATCTCTCCAGAGATGTTCAGTTGGGTTTAAGTCGGGCTTTGGGCCCTTCAAGGACATTCAGTTGTCCTGAAGCCACTCCTTCATTGTGTTGGATGTGTGCGTCGGGTCGTCGTCCTGTTGGGAGATGAACCGTCGCCCTGGACCTGATATAGACATGTCCAATCTGATATAGATATAGAGCTGATATAGACATGTCCAATCTGATATAGATATAGAGCTGATATAGACATGTCCAATCTGATATAGATATAGAGCTGATATAGACATGTCCAATCTGATATAGAGCTGATATAGACATGTCCAATCTGATATAGATATAGAGCTGATATAGACATGTCCAATCTGATATAGATATAGAGCTGATATAGACATGTCCAATCTGATATAGATATAGAGCTGATATAGACATGTCCAATCTGATATAGATATAGAGCTGATATAGACATGTCCAATCTGATATAGAGCTGATATAGACATGTCCAATCTGATATAGATATAGAGCTGATATAGACATGTCCAATCTGATATAGAGCTGATATAGACATGTCCAATCTGATATAGATATAGAGCTGATAGACGATGTCCAATCTGATATAGATATAGAGCTGATAGACGATGTCCAATCTGATATAGAGCTGATAGACGATGTCCAATCTGATATAGATATAGAGCTGATAGACGATGTCCAATCTGATATAGATATAGAGCTGATAGACGATGTCCAATCTGATATAGATATAGAGCTGATAGACGATGTCCAATCTGATATAGATATAGAGCTGATAGACGATGTCCAATCTGATATAGATATAGAGCTGATAGACGATGTGTGCCTTTCTGAATCATGTCCAATCACCTGAACATCTCAGGATGATCAGTGGAAACAGGGCGCACAAAGCTCAGTGTTGAGTTCATGGCAAAGGCTGTGAATACTTATGTAAATGTTATATTTTCGTTTTTTATTTTTAATAGATTTGCAAAAATTTCCCCTTTTTTTCTCACTTTGTCATTATGGAGGTGTTGTGTGTGGAATTCTGAGGGAAAAAATGAATTTAATCCATTTTGGAATAAGGCTGTAACATAACAACAAAATGTGTAAAAAGTGAAGCGCTGTGAATACTTTCCGGATGCTCAGTAAATACCAGCAGGTGTGGACGACACTTCACACTGGCATGTAGGAATGCAGGCTGTTACCCCACACACACAACCACACACACACACAACCACACACACACACAACCACACACACACACAACCACACACACACACAACCACACACACACACAACCACACACACACACAACCACACACACACAACCACAACCACAACCACAACCACAACCACAACCACAACCACACACACACACACACACACACACACACACACACACACACACACACACACACACACACACACACACACACACACACACACACACACACACACACACACACACACACACACACACACACACACACACACACACACACACACACACACACACACACACACACACACACACACACACACACACACACACACACACACACACACACACACACACGCCGCCTCCTCCCATTATTTCCCTGCCACATAAACTACTTCTAAAAGCCAACGGACATCATCAGCCATCCCAGTTTATTCTTAAAAACATGTGTTAAACATGTGTGCCAACATGATGAAAGTCAGCCACATGGAGAGAAGTGTGTAATAGCAGATCCTGACCACAAGGGGGCAGAACCCGCATGTGTAATGCATCGAGGTTTCACTAGTAAAAAATAAAAGCTGAGTTATGTGTCCATGGAAGTGACCGCCCAGGTGCCCTTAAGCAAGGCACCCAATCACACGGGGCATATTGTACCTCATGAGGTTGAAGAAAGTAGAACACCACAAAGAGTACTCACATTTTCAATGACAAACGTCCACTCTTTGTCTTCAAACTCCTCTGCATGGGGGTCCTGCAAGGGCAATAGAAAAATGAATACTTGATGATAATAATTAATTTGTATAGCACGCTTAAAAATAAAATAAAAAATCCCAAGGTGCTTCACATAAAAGGGTCAAACATTATAGCACTTATAGCCCTTGAGAAATAATTAGGAATCATCACACAACCCGTCATAAGCAACGATCAATAAGTGCATTTCATGAACGGCCTCAAACCTCTGGGCTCCTGAGTGACGGCTCACTGCTCTATATTCTCGCTCCACTCACCCACTGACCTGGTTTATCTGCACCTCTGCTATATCTGTTGAATGTTTTTGAATTAATGAGGTCACTTTTAATTAGACGGTAATGAAAAGTGGGTTTTTAATCATAATGTAGATTTCTCTTAAATGGGCTAGAAACGTCAAACTGAGTCCTTGAATCCCGAAACGAGAACACAATAATTACAGAACACCTCCTGTCGGTCCAGCTCGCCCTCTCGTCCTTTACTCTTTGCTGTGCTTGTGTTTCTGCGTCTCACTTCCTGTTTGGCTGTGAGCTGATGAGAGGAGACAGTAATGGAGGCAGCAGAGCAGCCTCTCCGTCTTATGGACGACCTTCACTGACCTCCGGGAGCTCTGACACAACCACGCCAGTCAAACCCACACATAGAAAACCTGTAAATGTGTCTCAATGCGTCCCATCATGCACATGCAGAGCAAAGACACATTTCTGCCTTTTAAACACAAGAAGTAGACTGAATTTATCAAGTTAAAATACAAAACATTGGCTGTAAATAGTCTCAAAAACATGCTGCTTTTCTTGGACTATAAGAAATTAAACACCTTCAAATTGCTATTTAAAGCATCACTTTCGGCTCTTGGTAAAACTCTGTTGCGTTACCTTCGGCCTCTCGCAGCCTAAACAATGGATCAATAGCACCAACGCTGAGCAGAACCCTCCTCAGTTCTACACACAAGCAAACACACACTCCGACAGCCTTTCTGTCTGGCTGCGCCCGTGACACGCCCCAGGAAAAATCAATATTCCTGCAGTCTGGCACACACCCACACCCACACACACACACACACACACACCCCCACCCCCACCCCCACACACCCCCACACACACACACCTCCCATTATTTCCCTGCCACATAAACTACTTCTAAAAGCCAACGGACATCATCAGCCATCCCAGTTTATTCTCAGTTCACGGCGCGTTGTCGGCAGTGTTGTAGAGCTGCAGGTCGGTGACAGTGTGTGCATGTGTGTGTGTGTGTGTGTGACAGTGTGTGCATGTCTGTGCATGTGTGTGTGACAGTGTGTGCATGTCTGTGCATGTGTGTGTGTGACAGTGTGTGCGTGTGTGTGACAGTGCAACCTTTTTATCGGACATTGTAAACATTGTATTAAACTTGGAAAGCCATCTTCTGTGTTATGATCGATGCCGTCTGCAGAACAAGCAGCACTCTGAAGTTTAATATTAATTCCTGCATTGTTTTCTCTCTGCAGAGTTAAACTCAGGCTCCCTGAGGTGCAGGCTGCAAATACTGCCGAGCTCGGCTGTTTTCACTACAGCGCTTCGAGCATCTTTAAATCACGGTTTGCTTCAGTCGACGCGCTGCAGAATTATACAAATTGCGAGCGGTTCGATTTTTTACAGTTTTAGGCCGGCGGTACGTAATATTTTCTATGTTTAAAAATGGATACTGAAGCAATTTCTGTATTGCATGTCCATACGGAGACTCCAGAGACAGATGCACTATCCTTACTTTCACTCCCTCGCATGTTTGAAGCTCTGAAAACAATGGATCCCACCTGACACAATGCAACAAACAGCATATTGTCTGTGAGACAATGTAGGAGGCCTACGTCATTTCTAAATCCATGTTTGTTGTGCTCGCTCGTGACTTGACAGTGTGACCCTGATTTAACCTCATGATGTACAGCTATATTCAGAGGCTGAGCAGGTCTCTTAGTGACAGAGGAACTGACTTTATTTATTATTTATCAAACAGATGTGGGTGAACTGTGCCTTCAGCTATGCATCTCATTACAAAAACAGCTTTATTACTTCCTCTGGGACAGGAAGTGGGCCCAGAGAAGAGACACACACACACACACACACACACACACACACACACACACACACACAGTACAGCAGTATCAAGGATAGGCCTAGAAAACCAACCCACTGACTTCTTTTCCATACTTTTAGCCGACATAACATGTGCGTTATAAGTAAAAGCTGCTACACAAAGCAGAGGCAGGTACGTGGGTATTTGTGGCAGGCGGTCTAGCGGAGGTACTGGGAGAGGAAACAAGATCCTGAGCTCAGGCAGCCTGTCGGCGCAGAGGCCAGCATGTTTAAGTAAGCCAGGCACCGTGACAGATACTGTCACTCACACACACGACCGTATTACTGCACACCAAAATATTGTCCAAATTAATTTAATGGACAAATCAAAACATGTCAACATCAACAGTCCTGGCAAATTCTAATCTATACAATATCTGTCATCTAATATGTATAAAAAATGCTTTTCATGTGGTGAATAATACACATTGTGCTGCTTTTGGGGGCGTCAACAGCCAGCAATATGGTGATGAATCTTCCACTTCCTAGGGCTGGGCGGTATACCGTTTCAACCGGTACACCGGTGTCAAATTTACGTACGGTATGACTTTTTCACATACCGGCACACCGGTGCCCAGCCGTAGTCACTGGCGAAGCGGTCGGAGCTACGTGTGTTACGTGCATTGATTTAGAGTCATGGTTTTAATTTTATAACAACAATTAATAACCCGCAACTAACGCGCTTTAACAGGGCACAACACCACAAAACAACAGTTTGTGACACATAAACAATTTGTAACACTAATAATTGTACATTTGTTTAATTTACTCCGCCGAACTGCATGCTGGGTACAGCCCGCCTACTATCACAGAAAGAAGAAACTCCGTCACTACATTAAACAACGGATAAGAGCGATGCAGGAGGAACAAGAGAGAGCAGAGATGCACCAACACAACGTGTTGCCCAGAGAGGAGCTGTGTCTGCTGGCTGGAGGGTTTGAAAAGTCTGAGATAGTTTAGAAAACGATGTATTGCAAAGAAGCTGAACCTGGAGGGACTTAGGACCCAGGGGAATGCAGGTGGAAGAAACCCGGAAGAGACAGACCGGAAGTCACGCCACACAAACGGCTGTTCACAGCTTGCTGGGCAGTTGTGAGGGAGTTGGCCAGCGAGCGGCGAACAACGAGCGGTGAACAGCTGTTCAGGTGGCCGCAGGTCCTTTTCGGCATCAATAAATTAATGTTAATACCGTGATATACCGTGAAACCGCCATAATCTTACAAAATACCGTGATATGAATTTTTGGCCATACCGCCCAGCCCTACCACTTCCTGAGGCGAAATGCTCCATTAATGGCGGCAGTCCACCTTATTATTAAACTCAGGACTGATTGCATAAGCCGCCTACCTTGAAGAGCGTGACGGTGATCTCTATGTTCTCTGGGACCGGCCACACCACCACTCCTCTGTAGGGGTTCTTGATGCCAGGCTGCCAGCTGTGAGCCTGCAGCACAGTGGGAACAACAACAATGTTTACACAAGTGAGAAACTTTCCTTTTTTTGTTTCTTTAAATTTTGTTTCAGATTTTGCTCATCGAATACGAACCTTGGATGATTTCCGCCGACTCCTGCGCGTCCAGACCACCACCAGCTTGTCCGGTTGCCTGTGAGGAAGGAGAAGAAGAAAGATCATGTTTATTCCTCAATCCATCAACCTACAGATCAACATCGATCAGCTTGTATCTTAATGCCTGGAGCTTGAAACCCTGATAAGTCTTCTGCTGTTCACACACACACACACACACACAATTTATGTAATGAACGTAAGTATGAAAGACGCAGAGGCCTGGTGTTCTTACAGCGCATTAGCACACGTTTCTCTCTCACTTAGATTAAAAAATGAGCTGCTCAATAAATTACAACTGCTGCTCTGCTTTGACTTGATGTGAAAATAACCCTTTGACAAATTATGGACTGTCAACTGTTCACCGTTATACACAATATATATTATATCATATATATACCTAGTCAGCCTGAGAATTCATCCAAAACTCCTGGTGCATGTATATATTATATAAGTAAGTATGGGTGGTGAAGTTCTGAAGCTGAAATGTTCAATTTCTATATAAAAAGTACCATTTAATCCTTCAAACTTTAACATTAAAAGGGATGCCCTGGATCAGCGTGAGCCAGATGATGACGGCCTTATAGGATTTGACCCTAGCTTACCCTCACGAAAAATACATGCACACCCCAAATCCTGGTTTATAGGTCAAACTGTGCTTTGGCTTTTGCTCACAGAGAAGCCCAGTTAGCGGATGATAATCTACCAGACTGTCTGCTGGGAGAGTCCAGGTTTAAGTCTGTGTTGGCAAATCTCCGCCTCATGCTGCAGCGCTGATGCTGCGTTACTGAGCCCGACCTCCGACCTCACGATGGAGAAAAGAAATGGAGCCAATTGTCCTCCAGGGCTCAATTAAAAAAACAATTTATTCTGTTAGAGCCCGACTGATACATTTTCCAGGCCGATATAAGCCTATTACAGATTTATTGGTATTAGATTATAAATATCTATTAGATCAATCCATCTAGAAGAAATGATAATACAGCACAGGGCATGTTTTGTATTTTCCAGTCTGTTGGTATAATTAAAAGGCGGAGTCTGTGTTTGCAACACAATACACAGCAAATATCTCCTCACGCCCACCGGCTGTGTGTTCTGTGTACCGAGCCACCAGAGCTGGAGTCAACATTGTTTTACACTCAAAGCTCCTATTGAGGTTTGTACGGGTGAAGCGGTTTGTTGGGGGAGGTTTGCAGGTGGGAGGGCGAACGCCAACAATATGAATGGAAGCAGAATATTAGATTAAAGCATTACATCCATCTTTTTCCCCCCAATAGACTTGTAGTTTTGGTCCGAGGACTGAGGCCGAGGCACACAAGGAGTCTTTATTTCTCATGGCCGTTGTCATTTTATTCTGAAGGCTAAAACCCACCTCCTACACACTGGAGACGGGATTCACCAGATTAAGATTCAGATTCTTCCGTCATTGTATAAAAATCTTCGGTTGAAGGTGATGTTGAACCTCCATATCTGTGGAAATGTTCCCGTCCATCAATGATTTTATTGTGCAAAACACACTGGCTTTATGTGTGCATGGACCCTGACGAGGAACAGAACGACGGAGAGAAGACACAAGTGAGGGAAGAAAGAAAGAAGAGAAGAGAAAGGAGGCGGAGTGAGAAGGAAGAGAGAGCGAGAGAATGACGGGCAACAGCGTCAGCCTCGAGCAGAGGCCTCACATAGAGAAGCTATTGTCCAACAACAGAGGCCATAACAGAGCGCATGCAGACCCATGAAATATCACCCCATGACCCCCCCTGTGCACCGTACCTGCTGTGCTATGACAACTATGTGAACCATTCCTGTGAAGGACTTCTCTGCACATGTTCAGCTTCAATCTGTTTCACAGGAAGCAACGAGCATCGGAGAGGAAGAGGGAGGAGAATATACGTCCGTCAATATAACCCCCACATTCCTGACAACTGTACCAAATCAGAGCGATGAACAATGTTGGCACTCTGAAACAATTCAGTTGTTCTGGGCCTCACAGTCAACCGGGTCTCACATGTGGAGGTAGCTCTCAGGGAGAAGCTCGGCGTGGTAAAGCCTGAATTAATGTGGTTACGAGTAGTGGCGTCCCAACGTGTGGTCCGAGGGAAACGCACACGCAAAACTCATCATCAGGGGTGAAAAAAACTAAGATTCAAAATGCTGAATTTCACCGAGAGGTGATTAGTTTGCACGCCGGGGGAAATAAAATTAATTCATGTGTCCCTGAGCAAGACACTTAACCCTCATTGCTCACCGTTGCTGTGTCTACGGTCTAATGTATACTGTATATCATGTAAGTCGCTTTGGATAAAAGCGTCAGCTAAATGAAATGTAATGTAATGTAATGTAATATGGGACACTTTTATTATCTTCAAATTAAATTAAATTAGTCCGACAAGCAGCTATAAAATAAATATTACTTAACCCTATCTAATAAATGATTCTAATTCTTTCATAAATATTTGAGGTATCTATGTTCTTTCAATGTTTGAAAATAATGAACATGTTAAAGAAAAGTGTTGAAGGCCAGAGAGCTCTGAAACAAAGACATTAAAGTGTGCATTCAAAGTTAATTCAACATTTAGGCCTTCAGTTTAAACAATTAGGATGTTAGTTTAATAGAAGTAATGGAAGTTCATCAAACATATGGCAATACATATGCGTCTGTTGGAGGCCACTTCATCGTTGCATCCTTCATTAGACATGTTTTTAGAAGTGTTTTGATAGATTGAATTAACCTTTGACCACGAAACTTTAATCCGCTCATCGTTGAGTCACAACCCGAAAACAACACCTATGATCAAAGTATGATGTGTGTGTTGGAGAGTGTGAAAGTGGGTCAGTAAAGCTCAGCAGGAGCTGAGAGGAGACATTAAACAGACAAACCTCCTACGTTAAGACATTTAGCTGCAGCGCTCATCCAGAGAACCGAGTGATTAGGGAGCACGTAGGTGTTCAACGTTCCCCTCAACGACCCTTTAAGGTTCCTTCAGAACCACGCTGCAGTTACTGAAGAGGACGGGTTTCATGTTTAACTGACATTTATTTGTTTTTAATGCTGCATATTAATATAATAGTAATGATAACACTACTGTCAGGCTTTAGTGGCATTTCTACAATGGGCTCCACGCTGCTTGAATGGTGTGTGTGTGTGTGTGTGTGTGTGTGTGTGTGTGTTCAGCCCTATGCAGCGTGAGGCTACGTCAGCACTCACAGCTCAATACAAAATCATGCGCTTATGGGCACGAGTGTGACAAAAAGCAGAGTAAGACGACGTGCTGGGCTGCAGTTGTGCAACGCAGATCAAGAGAAGGCCAGCTGCTGACTGCAGAGCTGCAGGGGTTCAAAAGAAGACAAGCTGTTCCATCAGATGGAAATCAGGGAGGAAGACACAGAAAAAGGTGTTCGTGCATCTTACTGTTTCATCAGGGAAACAGATGTTGTTGTTTTACAAAAGCTCTTACGGGATAAAATGTAATTAAATCAGACATAAACAAAGCTTGCTCGTCAGAGAAATGGGTTTGGCAGCTTAAATGTGCTTGTGGTTATCACTCAAGGCTCTGAGCGGATCTGCCTGCATGTCTGGAAGTCGAGGGCGCGACAGGATGTTGCCCTATCTTTCCTGCAGGCAAGAGGAAGGGACCGCTTCACATTCGATACGACGGCACCCAGACAGCGTTGCACACTCATGCAAACACGGATTGTTATGAAACCACATGCATCGCAGGGTATGGATCAACAGTGATGAAGTGTCATGTGTTTTTAATAACACAATATTGACTTTGGAAACTTTTGGCAAGGGAAAGCCGTCCACTTAATTTTAATTACCATTTTAATGCCGGAATCCTTGAAATTAACAACCTCACATTGCTGCCATATTTCTAGCAATATTCCAGCTGGCAGCTGATCCAGTCTGAGGAATCCCAGGGAACAAAACAGGCTTGTGACATGAAAAAAACAAACATTTTTTAACACCATTTAAAAAAAATAATTGCAATGAATGCGTCTTGTATGGCTCTACAATTAAAATGTTTTAATTGCAACTCAATTTAAATAATAAAGCACTGCTTTCACGCCCAAATTATTTTGCATCAAAACATGACCCGGTGCATCTTTGCGTCTAAATAAGACTTAAATAAAAGTTCTTCACCTGAAGTCAGTGTTATTATTATTAGTAGTATTACTCTTCTCCTCTGGACTCCTGTTGGCATGAGCGGCCAGACGGTGGCCAAAAAGGGAAGCCAGGACATCTAGATCTCCCCCCTGGTGGCTGGCTGTTATTCTGAGCACTTCATTTTATATGCAGCGGAGTTTTCTATGAACAAGGTTGCGTTTTAAACATACAAAATAAAAAAGAATCACAGTAAATTATGTTCATTTTATTGAGGGAAGCCAAAGTCACGATCGCAATAAATATTAGTTATATTTCCCAGGGTTTGTGGATGACAGTAAAAAGTTAAGGCATAAAAAATGCATGCCAGCATTTCTCCAACAGAAAGTAAAAACACCATCATAGGTTTATATAAAGCAGGTTGTGTTAGGCTTGACTTGAAAATCTCAGCCGCCTCGTCATTCAGACATTAATGGTGTGTTCACACCGACGCGACGCGAAATTTCGCGTCGCGTTACTCGAGTGAGTTTACTCGCTCGACTTTATGTGGTTAATTTCCGTCAACGCAAATTCGCTTTAACGCGGGCGGGGCTTATCTCCGTGGCTTATCTCCGTAAAAACAGTACCGTTTCCGCCATCCACCATTAAACTAACCACTAGTTCTGCTTTAACCTTCTTGTGGAAGTCCCTCTAATTTCGGACCATCAAACGCCCCCGTGTCCGGGTTCATAATATCATCCGTAGCCGCACAACAGCGTCTGAATGACGGCCGCTGCCAGCGCTACTTCAGGTGGATCAGCAGCTGTTTGATTCAAACCGGCAGAACGGCGGTGATGACGCGCAGAGCTTCTCAACGCTGATTGGCTTTCGCGACGCGAATTTTCGCCCGAGTTGGAAAATTTCAACTCACGCGAATTTCGCGTCAAACGCGCCAAACGCGTCTAACGCGCCGCCCGGCGAAATTTCGCGTCTGTCGCAACCAAACGCGTCTGTGCATTGACTTTACATGTAATCTGGTCGCGCGAAAAATTCGCGTCGCGTTCGGTGTGAACACACCATAAGAGACAACGTAGATCTGTTTGTGTTGTTGTACAGCGGCTGTGAGCTGCAACATCCCAGACCACAGCGCTGCAGTGCATACTAAAACAGACGCTCTGCTGCAACACATACTAACACAGCGACGTGCAATGCACCAGACGGCCTCACTGCATGGGCAGTATGTACCATTTATACATTATGCATCCACACCAACAGCCTCATGTTGAACCTTAACACTCCCATCATGCAACATGGATGGAACAATGCAAACATTTGTGTAGAAAAAGGCACTTTTACTTCTCTACCCTTAACGGACAACACAGCAGCGACTGCGCTTGAATCCAGTGCATGAAAGCTCTAACAAGTCTCTCTGACTAGGTTATCCAAGTCTCTCTGACTAGGTTATCCAAGTCTCTCTGACTAGGTTATCCAAGTCTCTCTGACTCTGTTATCCAAGTCTCTCTGACTAGGTTATCCAAGTCTCTTTGACTCGGTTATCCAAGTCTCTCTGACTCGGTTATCCAAGTCTCTCTGACTCGGTTATCCAAGTCTCTCTGACTCGGTTATCCAAGTCTCTCTGACTCGGTTATCCAAGTCTCTCTGACTCGGTTATCCAAGTCTCTCTGACTCGGTTATCCAAGTCTCTCTGACTGGGTTATCCAAGTCTCTCTGACTAGGTTATCCAAGTCTCTCTTACTAGGTTATCCAAGTCTCTCTTACTAGGTTATCCAAGTCTCTCTTACTAGGTTATCCAAGTCTTTCTTACTAGGTTATCCAAGTCTCTCAGAATCAGAATCATTTATTGCCATGTTTGTTTTCACATTCAAGGAATTTGTCCTGGCGGAAGGTGCACACATTTAACAATAAACACAGTGCAATAAATCCAAGTCTCTCTGACATGGTTATCCAAGTCTCTCTGACTTGGTTAACCTGCAGTTCCCCCAGTATGTATTGCGAGAGGTTTTAATTTGTTCTTGGATGTGATATAGGGCCATCTAAAAAGGAAAGGTAACAGTTATACTTAAAAGATCTGCATTCACAGAAACTGAATGGAAGAGAAAGACTGCCAACTACAGACAGTAAAACCTCACCAGCGGACCAAAAGGAGGAAATCTCACACATTGACAAGTCATCTCTGGGATCTGCAGCGCTGGAAGATCCATCATGGAGAAACTTGGCAAAAGAAATGTTGAGGTTTCATTTATTCTTTTCGCATTTGTCAATTTCAGATTCAGCAACGGCGGAAACAGGAGGACGGCTGAAAGTGGGAAGTGAGAAAGGGAAAAGAGGAAATGAGAGTGGGATGACTGCTGCAGATGCATCCGTCCATCTGTGTGACTGTCACACCCCGGAGATCATTTCCTTTCTTGCATCTGAACTTTTTCCTTGCATGCTTTTTGTTTTATCATTTTTCCTCACAAAAAGCAAAAACTTTCACAAATTTGTCGTAACAATTTATCGGCATCTGGATGTATTTCTATTAACTGTTTTTTTTTTTTTTTTTTAAAGAGCCTCTGAAGTTCTGTTCCATCTGTTGCTTGGTCTCGCATTCATCACCTTTGTTACTTTTTTTTCACGTATTTTGTTGAAACCAGGATGGTTGGATTACACTGTGGAAGTGGTTTGAGAAGTCAATAAAAACTTTGGAATCCATTGTAAAAATAAATAAATATTTTAAGCTGGTAACATCCGATGGGTGTGTCACTGAGTTCTTCTAGTCTCCACTAACAGGCCCTTGACCTCCAACAGTCAGAGTGTGTGTGTGTGTGTGTGTGCGTGCGTGCGTGTCACAATCAGACTGGTTGGGTCAATGACACGGAGTGAACGTTGAACACACTAACACCAGACACTCCAGTCAGGAGTGCTTGTGTCTGTTTAATATTCACTCTCAGTCACTGTGAAATGTTGTGAAATCAAAATTACATTTCCTGGATTAAACCAATATGAAGACTTGTGTGATCATGTGTATTATGTTGTCATACTGACACTAAACATCTCTCTACCAAGCTTTAGTAATCAGTTTCCTGTAAATTATATTATATTTTCCTGGATCCAAATATTCCAAAAAGGTCAGTCTCACTGGCACCGAGCATGTTTATTAGATCAAAGTCTGATCATTACTATTGATAATTTCTTTCCCCAAATATGACCTTTCATCTCTATGCTTTATTGCAAAATTCGAAGACTCCATTGCCCAGTTGGATTCAGTTCTGTCATAGCACTCTTAATAAAAGAAAAACAATTGTTAACATTAATACAGTATCTGAAGTGACAAACGATCTATAACAACAACAAAGCTCACTAGTTGGGTGTGAATTGGGAAGTTCGCTCCAGACTTCGTTATTCCCAAGACAGTTTGAAGCAGCTGTATTTTGCATTCAGTACACAGCCTGACTTCATGTTATTTTTGAGACATTAACAAAGTTTTCTTAAAAGGACGAGTTGCATTGAGACTCTTGTAGATGGTACCAGAGAGTGTACACACATTGGGAATGGTATGCACCTTTTTTCATCTTGTTGCTTTAGTTTACTGGCTCATCTCCAGAGTGCTTTCATTCCTTCCTTATCACTAGATTTCTCTGCAGAAGTGGGGGAGTCCACATCAACTGTGTGTCTGGGAAGAAAAGACGATGAGGATCTGCGTTTCCTTTCATCTTTCCACTGTTTACCTCTCATGAAAGAGAAACAAGGCAGATTGTGCTTCTATTGGTATCCCGAAACATTAGGAGGGTCGTATGGATCATGGATAACTATGGTCTGTTACACCACTACTCTACATTAGGTATGAAGCAAGACCGTGAGGGAGGAATCCACGTACATCAGGTATCATTTTGATAAAGAACAGCAAGATTAAAACAGACGGGAGTCAACATACACCTTACTTCCACACAACAAGATAGCACAGGGAAAGCCTCAGGAGGAATCAGTCGTATCATGGGATGGGGGCATAGGAAGCTCCCCATCAGTGGGTAAATCAAATAGGAATCTCCCCTCCCTTAACAACAACAACAACAATAACTCTCCCTTTACTGGTTTGCTAACAGCCCAAAGGGAGAAACTGACACAGTGGGAGTCACAACCATCATGTGCCCAACAGAGAAACAAGGAGTTCTTAAGGCAACGATGTGAGGCGATCGCTTCAGCCTTATGTTAACTACTCGTCTGACGGACAAAACATTTATTATTTAAACACAAGCTTGTTTTTTATATTTGAGCCAGCAGCGTTACGTAACCTTAAGATGGCCTACAGAAGGAAGAGTGGAAGCCACAGTAACTGAATGGAAGAATGTAGGCCATGCACTGGTCTTCAGGAGGATTAGACTCCTGTTCTACCCAAAGGTCCATCAGCACCACTCTGACGACAGCACGATCAATCAGGAGCTACTAAATGTTCCATTAGTCCAGAGGGCAGGTACAATAAAGACAGAGGATGTAATGGCCTGCAGAGACGACATCTTTGCTTCAGAGTAAGAGAGTGGGGGAGGAAGCGTTGCACATACAGACTTATATAAGAAATGGACGTAGCTTTGTTTTTTTCTTTTTTTCGTCATCAGTGACAGATGACGTATACGTCTCTGGCAGCGACCCGTCAATCACCTTGTAGCCCCGCCCTAAAGCGTACCCTGCTTTATGGTCTAATTGACTCCAAATGGACAATAATTTACAAAATTAACATCATGAGCATCAACTTGAAACTAGAGATTGAGACATACTTATGTATACAATATTTATTGAGGGAATAAATCAAGTAGTCTTTCTCTTATAGACTTCTATACAACCAGGGGAGTCTTTCCCTGGTGATCAGAAGAGAGAGAATGCAACGTTTTAAGACACTTCAGCATCGCCTTCACCAACCGGAGGTGGCACATAATCATCATAAATTACACATGAACATGAACTTCAATCTTTCCAAAAAAATGTAACACCAGAACACTGGTGGAGTTTGCTTCACCATCCTGACACAGACACACACACTGAACGCATTTATCAGCCTGCAGATGCTGCGGCAACCGCTCTGCAGGCTGATAAATGATGAGCAGTCTCCAGGGCCATGTGTTTCTCTGCCTGACAGCAGTGGAGACAGACACACCAGCACAGTTTTTATCACATTTAACACCCCATTGACTTCTTCACAATCCTGCAATGTTTCATTCCTCTTGGTGTGTGTGTGTGTGTGTGTGTGTGTGTGTGTGTGTGTGTGTGTGTAAATGCCCATTTGTGTCCGTAATTGCAGCGCAGAACATCTACATTTGGGCGGATTCTGCCGCAAAGCAGTTAAAGTGACATTTGGAAAAAGAGAAAGGGGGGGGGGGGGGGAGAAGAGAAGAGATATCTCACACACACACACACACACACACACACACACACACACACACACACACACACACACACACACACACACACACACACACACACACACACACACACACACACACACACACACACACACACACACACACACACACACACACACACACACACACACACACACACACGTATCAACTATGAAAACACATGTGTGTTTCGGCTTTTTTCCAGCACTGATTCGGTTTTCCAAAAACACGAGCAAACACAAAGACAAACCAGTGACCGAAGCCTTAAAAATCAGACAAACACTGAAACACTTTGAGAAACCAAAAAAAGAGCTGTAAACAATTACGCTATTATTTACTCCAGAACCCCAAAAGCCAATGATGAACCCAAATTGTGTAGTTTCATGCAAAACAAAAACAACTGCACCGTGCGCCTGCAGCTGGCAGTGAAACCGCCTCCCGCTGCCAGACTCGTACTCCGGCGTGAGTCAAGCCCTTTGAACGCGAGCAGAACGGAGAGCCACGTCAGACCAGGCTGGCAGCAAAGACGTTTCTCTGGCAGAGGCGGCGTGGAAGCCTGCCATGAAGGCACACATGTTCAGCAGAAAGACAACATGTCGCAGCCTGACACGCGCCGGTCATTTCCACTGAAACACTGAAACATTACTCAACTGACAGCCCGGCGCTCCAGGACTTGAGATTATGAGCCACGCTGATGGGATCAGGATGGTTAATGTAACCGTAACAGGGTTAATGTAACCGGACGAATATATGTTCTATCGGCTGAATGTAGGTTTTATTTTTAGGCGAATCTTTTGGGATTGTAGGTCCTTTGTTTTGTTGATTTAACAGTTTGCCTCCGAAGAACGAGAGCTAATCAGCCACTGCTTTATCTTGTCACCAGACACTAAAACATAGTAACTTTTAGTATATAATAATTGTACATCTCATAAATCAAGGAGGACATTTGTATTTGGAGTGGGAACTTCCCATAAATTGTTCTGAATGAAAGCATTATTGCTTTTCAAACACCTTGCAGAGAAGTGTAAATCTGCTGGAGTCTGGTGAGAGCGAGAGTGTGTGTTCATGGTTTCTAAACCCTATGAAATGACTAATGTGTGTGTGTGTGTGTGTGTGTGTGTGTGTGTGTGTGTGTGTGTGTGTGTGTGTGTGTGTGTGTGTGTGTGTGTCTTCAGGGGTTCTGCTCAGTCCCTGATTGATATGAAGACATCCAGCACCCCCGTCTAGTCATGTCGGGTTGAGGGAAGCAGTCTCGATTAGCCACGCCTGCCTGCAGCCGATAGAATTACCATGTAATCAATAGCGTCTCTGTGCGTTTCCAGTGAACTACTCTCGTGTCCTCGCCACACGTGTAGACACGTTTTTCAGCGGCAATGACACTTGTTGGCTTTTGACGATGTTTTGAAACTATATTTCCCCAGACGGGTCGACTAGCAACACATTCTTGTTCCAAAGCGCTGGGCTCGGGGGGGAATACTAAAAGCATTCATGCTTAAGTTCACACCTTGAGCGGTGGGGGTTGCACCCTTATGACAGTAGCTGAGGAACTGAATATGGGCCTCACTTGCTATGGATCTGAGGGGTTGAAGCTACAAGACATCATGATATGTGCCCAGTCAACATAATACAGCAAAGCACTGCATGACAACATGAAAACAGAAGCAGGCAGAGGACAGAAAGGGTTTCACACAGGATGTAATCCTTTCTGAGGATGTGATCTAACAATCTGCAGGGGTTGAAACCAGCCAAGACAGATATGGTCCTCAGAAACGGATATAAACGATGAGCATGGGGGGAGGCTTTGTTAACAGCAGCAGGAGTCAGATATTAAACCATTAAAGAGGAAGACCTGCACTGCTCCATCACACCAGTGCCACATATATAATATTTGCTTAAGCCTTAATGAAACATTATATTAGTTTCTGTGAGAGAGCTGTGTGTGTGGAAAAATAATTCGTTTTTTTAGCCTATGTCGATGGTGAAACCGACTTAATATACATGAAGACAAGCGGGATATTTGCTCAGCTTTTTCTTTGTGCACCCAATGACCCTTAGTCAGTGGCATTGGATGAGATAAACAACGCCGAATAAGGTCATTAATCTCAAACCTACGGGCTTAAAAGCAAAGCCTATAATAGCAGTAAATATTCTATTACAACAGATGAAAATCCACATTATAACTTGTCTTTTTCATCAGTTATTGTAATCTGATATTGAACTTTCCTGTTATCATCCTCTCGTTGATTGATTGTTAAATGTCTGATTCTATTACCCAATAACTCGGTTAATTAGTCGGAAAAGAAACTACATATCAGCAAATATCAGAGCAATAAGTGATGCTATCATGAGTCTAAATGAGGCATACACCGCCGGAAATTCAATTAAACGTAGACTGTACGATCACAAAGACCTTTAAATACACTACAGAACGTACACAACGGTGGGCGTGGCTCGGTTCTGACGCGACTATTTTCAACATGGTGGCCGGGTCACAAAATTTTACGAGTTTGACAGTTTGATCCGAGTTTTCGATTGTATAAACATCACTGAGTTTATCCACTTCTATAGAGGTCAAACTATACATTTAAAGATTGATATTTATGTGCAAAGGGAGGCGATTGATTTCTAACTGACCTGAATGATCATAACTATCTGCGACAGATGAAAGGCAACAGAAAATCCCGTTTGATGTATCAGGTTTCAAAAAGGGGGCAGTGCTGCAACATTTCCGGTGCTTCATTTCACCGGCAAACACAAACACTGAAACTCATTAATGTTTTAATGCTTTGGTCTGAATTGATTCTGGAGTCTGGAATTGGGTGTGTGAGAGGAATGCTAACCCTCTCGACACAGGAGTCAGCTGCAGCAACTAGGCCAGCAGAAAGAGAACACAAATGAATTCACAAATGTATTGTGTGTATGTATGTATATATATATATATATAGATATATATATATATAGATATAGATATAGATGATAGGACACCCCGATCCTACGCTCCTGGTCTCTCATTACTTCCCTTCCAGCTCGAGGATGAAAATGAAAAAAGATCTTAAGCTTGTAGAAAAAGAAAACGTGGAGGTAAAACAAGCTGAAACCTCTAAAGTGGTGAAATCATTGATTTGCTAGTAGTCAGAAAACTCTCCTCGCAGACAGCGTCACTAATTCAACTGACTGTTGAGCAACAGTCAGCAACAAGCGCTTATTATTGATCCAGGGATCTTACATTTCCATCATCTTCCATTTGCAAGTGATATTCCCAGATGCTCCGGCTTTCTGTCGTCTCTTTAAAAAAGGCACATTGTGTTTGCAAAAAACAAACAAATCAATTATTATGCATTGTGTAACCTGGCAGGTCAATGCTCTACAACTCATCTTTACTACTTAAGATGTAAAAGAATGTTGGGGGGGGAAAAAGATCCCATCTGGGGGCCACGTTAGCCGGAGACAATTTAGGAAGATTTAACACCAAAACATGTATTAAAGCTGGATGTGAACGCTCATGCACGCTCACTCCACCCCAGATCCACATGAGGAGACGACTGACTTATCACACCTGACCTCCAGGAGAGACTTTCTGAAAAGGTTCAAATTCAACCCCCATATTTAAACGATTTTGCTTAACACCTCTTTCTAAACTTTTCAGCCCACCTTCGGGCGGTTTGATTTCCGATGTGGTCAGACAGCCCATCGTGTGAACTACTTCTAATCGAGTATACCTTTGAGTATTCACTGGGAACCACACACAGCAAAACAGACCCTTGAACTTCTTACATACCGATTGTTTGAAGCGCCCTAAATTATCCAGACTTCAGAGATTATTCTACTGAGCCTTTAAGTATCAGCCAAGTGTGCAAAAATGCTTTAAACGTGCATTCAAAGCACCCCCATCCTTACGTATGGGCACACATGCAGTAAATGTTCTTTTCCTGCAACTGAGGCTCAGGATTTGAGATCCATTTGAGCTTCTGGGGACTGTTTCCAGTCTGCGTAGATGGAAAGTTTCCACTGCAACAATAACATACCGTACTGGTGAAGTCCAAGGAAGGCAGAAAGCGTGCGCCGGCACACACACTACGAGCCAGACGTGCACACACACACACACCACCGAAGAAGAGCAGAGACCCCGAGGCTGTGAAGGGAGACACTGCTTGTGTCGGAGGTGGTTCAAATACACTTTTATGCTGTGAAGGTGAGATTTAAGAAGAGTGGTAGCATCACACGCTGTCAAGGGGCAAATTCAATTACTTTTTACTCTGCGAACAAAAACTGAGGTTTGCTCAATTTAGAGCGTACGTCTTCATCGCTGTTGTCACAGTTACAGACGAGGGCTAAATCACGAAAACAACAAATACATATTCCTTCCTTTAAAACATAAAAGAGATCTGCTCCGATTGCAAAAAACGAAGCATATTTCCGACCGTGTGCTGAGCCCACCCACCCCTTCGCTCTGGGGAAGAGATGTACATTTTTCTCATTCCTTTCTCCAACACGTTAACATCTGTCCCAGGTCTGAGCTCCGCGGGGCTGCGTTAGTCACGCCTACGGCACGCCGCTTGAGAATCCACGTCTGCAGGCTGCGGCTCTGCTTCACAGGTCTCTGCTCTCCACTCATACCCTGCAGGCTCCAGGTAGTGCATGTCCACCTATCCCCCCGAAACGCAGCGCGTATCATTCATTCTTTTGCAACAGAAATATCTTTGAGTTGTACTTTTAGAGGTTGGAGCCGTGGGACAAGATGCTACACCTTCAGTGTGCCGACGTCTGCCGTCACATTATAGTCAATGTTTCTCATTAAATACTTGCCAAACTGTCTAATTTGACCATATATATTATATTTTTACACTTCAAAACAAGGGTGGGGTATGTACAGTCTGCCTGGGGGGGATTTAACTTGACAAGTCAGGGAATGGCAGGTCAGAGACATCATGCGACCTCTCCAAGAGCACAAGGCTCTTCATATATTTAACCCCTTAATTAAGCTCTCAAAGTGCAGCAGATTGATGTATTTAACTTTAAACTGCCGGCCTCCAGACCAACAGAATGACAACTAAGCTCCTGCAATGTTTTAGCTTTCTAGACATTATCTGTTAAGAACAACAGCTTCTCTACTTCCAGTGGGATCAGAAGTCAAGATCAGATTCCCGGCAGCAGCATCCCTAGAGCTGGTCGGCGTTTAGTGGTTTGCTCAAGGACATTTTCAGGAAAGCGGGGGGGGGGGGGGGGGGGGGGGGGAAGCAGCTTTAACCCAGCCCTTTGGCTTTTGAAGGAAGGGAAATCTTTCTGCCCTGCCATCCTCCTCTTTTTTTGGGGGGGGTGACTCAAACTAAACAAATTCTACATCAGCGCATGAGAAGAGAGAAGAAGGGAAAAAAACACATAGCAATTTTACAAGGAAGCCGGGCCCCTCCCAGCATGCAGACATGCCTGCACACCGAGGAGACTGAGTGTGTGTGTGTGTGTGTGTGTGTGTGTGTGTGTGTGTGTGTGTGTGTGTGTGTGTGTGTGTGTGAGTGAGAGAGAGAGAGAGAGAATTATGGCCACCAAGAACAAGCTCTGCATTCCTGCACACACAGACACACACACTTTTCATGGGGCTTAAATGACACCTCTGTGGCTGAGCGTTATCGCCCCTAAACAAAAAAAACACTCACCATTTCTTCGTACATTCCACCATCAGCTCCTGATAGGAAGCCACGAACTGGAATTTGGACGCATGCTTCCCCACACGTTGCAGTCTCTTCCACACCGAGGCCATGTTTCTTTTGGGGGAGAGTCCTTGTACCTATCCCGTCCTGGACTTCTTTCTTTGGGGCTTCCCTTTTGCACAAATTCCCCGGCTAGTGTTTATAGGAATCGGAGCACATCCAACCCGTGCTGACACATAATTATTGTTTCACCCGGAAGCACATTGGGGAGGAAACATAAAATATGATAAGAGTTGCACATCCAAGTCGTGGCTGCTGGTCTTTAAAAACTGCTGGATAAATCCAAATGTGAGCACGAGGAATCTCTGCAGCAGTGGAGGTGTGGCATGATATTTTCTTGAAAGGCACGAGTAGTAATCCACTTGGTATTAATATAATAATATCTCCATCTGGTGATCCTCCTCCTGCAAAATAAAAAGGAAAAAAGGCAGTTAAGAAGAGCAACAGCGGGACTGTAAATGCAAGATGTCTAACTCCACGTTAACGGTCCTGCAGAGATGCTTTTCGTGCAAGATGATAAAACAAACACACACTTTTATCTCTTTTTAGTTCACGTGTGGAGAAATTCCAGCAACGCTTCTCCTTCTTCCTGCAACGCACGGCGTGCCGGGTATGGATGGGGATGGGTTGCGGCTAATTCCTGGGGCGCCGCAAGCTAAACTTGGGATGTTTGATAATTATTAAAAACATAAAATAACCTACGCGTGCATTGAGACGAGACGTCGTCCAGGCGACTACTTCACGTCACAATAAGTCACGTGACACCACCCAGCGTACACAAAAAAAAGCGGTACAAGCCCTCCGATACTAAAGAGTCAAATAAATGTTTGTAAATATTTGGTGGAATGTGTGTGTATGTGTGTGTGAATCCAGGGAGTAGACTCCGCCGCTGCGCGTGATTCGGGGTTTACCCTGTGCCCGTCGTGACACTCACCTCACCGCGACGTTATCCGGGGGCACGTGGGGCCTCTACTGTCGACGAGCAGATCTGTCAGCACGCTCGCGCGCTATATTATCTCCTTTTCTTTTGCGCGCAAGAGCCACACAGCTAGCTAGCCCGCTCGCGGACCAGGGTTAGCCGTCACTAACACACACACACCGCGCGAGCGGAAACCGTTGCTCTCCAATTGACACATTTCGCGCCGCGGGAGTAAGCGCGAGCTCCGGCGGGACTCAGCGCCGCGTCATAACCGATATTTGTGTGAGATTGTCCCGTTAAAAAAAGGCAGCAAAGTAGTCCCAACTGTTAACTGATAGTTTGGTTTTTCTGGTCCTCTCTGGGGAGCGGAAAGTTAGCCGAAATTAACTAACTTCCGTTAATGATTTTCAAAATAAGAATAATTATTGAAAAGTAGTAGTACCTAATAGCAATGTAGAGTGTTATTATATAATCAATACAAAGTGAATTCAATAATTGTCTGTAATCTTATTTAAAATGACCGATTCAAGACACAAGCGTGAGCCCCTACTCTTCTGGGGTAAATCTATTTTTATTCTGAAGGCTAATCAATAAACGTCCGGTCTTGTTCTATGTTCTTACGTCGAGCTCGACGCGGCTTCGCCTCTCCATCGTTTCGCCTGACGCCTGGATGATTGACGTGCTGAAGGAACGCCCCCTCGGTCGTCAGCCATTGGTGGGATTCTCGTGCCGTTTACAGATTGTTTACCGGTTCATGAGGCATTTCTGGGCTTTTGTTATCACACACTGGTCAAATCCCAAATCCTTCAAAGACATTTAATCCCTGACTGAGTGTAGATAAAAATGCTTTCTTCATAAAAACAGTCATAGATGTAAATTGCTTGGGAATGAAGTCAAATGGCAACTATAAATAACAACAAAAAGCTGACATTTATCATTAGATATTCTTACAAAATAAATACAAAGCGTTTTGGTTGAAAACAACACATTTAGTTCATACGGGAAACTAAAGCTCAGCCTCTCAGTTTAGTGCTAATGAGGATGATACTTCCATTTCCTGGTCCTGTCACATTAATAAGTGAGTGTTAACCTTGTACCCCTGCATTGGGGGGCTTTTTCACATGTTGAGAGGAAATAACACACCCACCATCCATCAGAAATCTATACCCCCTCCTACACACAGACACACACTTCCCCCTCATGGCTGTAACCACATGGCTTGTAAATGCAGCTCTGAAGGAAAGACAACAGGAGTCAGATTCAATATCAATCCGATTAATCTAATCTCGGGAGAAAAAAAATAGGAGTGTAATAACAGGAAATTGATATTTTATCCCTTTATATGTTGCTCGGGGTCATAAGCTGCAACATTGATGGAGTATTTGTTGATTTGTTTTTTTTTTGCTCCAACAGAATATACAGTTTCTATTGAGCACTTTTGATATCTCACCAAGGAGGAAGATATCTGCTCTTTTAGTGAATCCACGATTCTCAATAAAAAGGACAAAATCTGGAGCTGAAAAATGGAAAATCTGCTTTATGGGAGAAAAATATATTGATTTTTTTGTTATACTTTCAACAAAAAAAATGCTGTTGTTCATGAAACACTAAGGACTTCCAAGTTCCATGTGTACACAACAACAAAAAACACATTTCCAATAACAATATCCATAATATTTACAAAATTAGAAGTACATGAACCCCTAAAACACTTTTGCAGACAAAGATAAATGATAAATTGTGTGTTTTTGGGGATCAAACTGTCACAACACAAAGCAGAATTTCAGCTCAGCTTTCCTTCAGATGAGTTTCTGTTAAGAACATTTGGGGGTTTGGGGGGTCAGGGCCGACAGCAGGGGGGCCCCGCTGACCCTCCTGCTCCCTGTCGCCCGTTTACATTCTGCTCTCACAGATTACAGGCCGCCGCCCCTCCGATGCGTCAAGGAATGCTTTGATGTGACAAACGACCCGGTGCTAAATGACGCTTTGTGTGTCTGCCCGCATGGCCTCCTTTCACACACCACACAGGAGGAGGACGGGCCCGCCGGTGTGTGAAAGAAAGAGTGCATTAGAGAAAGGACAGTCGAGGGAGAAGGTCAAGTGGAGCCCTGGATGCTTCACACCCCCCCCCCCCCCCCCCCTCTTTTTGTTTCCCTGCAAACAAAGAAACCATCAAATGCATCCGCTGTTGCCAAATGATGATGATTATCTTTCCACATTTACGCTGCTTTTATGGCTCAGCTGGAGGACGATGATCATAATGTCATCCTTGATGACTGAACCACTATAATGCTCACACTCAGTTCTACACACCTCCAACCGAGGAATATATTCTGTTTAAGAACCATTTGATTGGATGGTTCTACATGTTTTTCATATGATTCTTTTGGATATTAAAGGGTTCCTAAACCATGTTTGAGTTATTGAATCAGGGGTGGTGGTGTAGTTAGCTGGCAGCATATATACTCAAAGGACCATTTATTCCTTACAAAAAGGGGTCTTTATTGAACCATCTAGGCCCATAAATAACTTTTATGGGCACCTTTGTGGGTTCTTTAAAGAACCGTTGAAGGAAATGGTTCTTTAAAGAACCTCAGTCTGAAAAAGGTTCATCGTGGAACCAGACATAGTTCTTCTATGGCATCACTCCGAAGAACCATTTTCTGTTCTGCACTAAATGCGTATTAAATAATTCCCAACAATTAAACTTGTTATTCCTGTTTCAGCAACATTTTAAAAACTTGTGTTCAGCTGTTTCTGGAAAGACGGCTTAAAGTCTCTTATTGATCGTGCTGGACGGTGATCTGTTTCTGACTGACTGTAAAGAGAAGGTTTCACACTACGTTTCTCTCTCCGTTTGCCTCTGCATGGAGGTGACGCGATGCCTCACACCTCAGGCGTCTGGTGTGAGGCCACTTGAAGAGAGCTGCTAACAAAGCAGAGTCCTTTAGATACAAAGCACCACTTCAATGGAGCAGATAGCAGAGCATCACTGCTGAGTCCATTCAGTGAAACAAGCTGAGGCCTTTTAACGTCAACACATTGAGTTGTGATCAACGCACTACATCCTCTGTGGGAATGATCCAGAAGGCCGTGTCCTCCATCCATCAGCAGAGCAACCCCCTACAAGACAAACATGAATATAACCGGCTGCATCTTCTCTGAGGCATCTTGGGTCCTCAGATCATATTTTCCTCCTTCCTCAGATCCCTCTTGCTGCTCGAGTCCCTGTGGAGAGCCGAGTGCTCCGGATAAGCATCACCTGCTCCGGTCCGGACCCTCCGCTCAGAGCGGCTGGTCTCATGCGGATCAGTAACAGGAAGCCGCTCGGTTTCCGGCTGGATGACTGGATTCACGGATGGATGAAGGGCGTGGCCATTTCCTCTGGGAACCGCTGCCATCGGAGCCACGACGGGATGAAACATGGATTTGATTTATATATGTGATCTGGTTCCATATTTATTCACAGCAGCTATTTCCTCCTTCAGAGACGTGCCAGGTTGTGATCTGCATTACAGAGTTGATTCCAGTTAGAGCTGCAAGGATTAGTCAATCAATATGTATTGTTTTGATAATGCAGTAACGTTTGCTGGTTGCAGGTTCTTAAATGTGAGGATAATTTAAAAGAAAGCTTTTCTGGGTTTTACATTCTAGTAAATTGAATAGTTTATGGTTTTGGACTGTTGGTTAATTGATTAATCAAGAAGATGATCTATAGAATCATTGCAGCCCTCTATTCCAGATAAAGTTACTGGGAAGTCGACCAGGGTCCCTTTAGAAAACCCCTCATTTTAACCTCTCATAGGTCCTGGTCCTGGTTCTGGTCCTGGTTCTCCCGTGCCCCCCTTCCCTCCAGCAGTGCTGGTGTTCAGTAACGTTAAGTCCTAAAATATACTCACTAATGTACCTGGAATACCTCGAAGCGCAGAAATCCAGCTCCTGCAAAACCAAAGAGATCTCCACCAACAACGGCCCAGAATGCAATGCGGCCTGAAGTTATATTTGAGTGAAGGTGACAGGTGCAGTCATGGAAATACCGCACGCCAACACGCTCATCTGATAGCAACGAGCTCACACCTGTTCTCTGGTCGCCTGCCAAAGAAAACAAAAGGTTTCAGCTGAAGTACAACGTGAATAATAACAAACCACTTCATCACTAAGTAACTCCAATAGAACACCTCACAGGGACATTTAACAGCGTGAAAGGGGATCAGATAGTTGATTTTTATTTATTTTTTACATTTGTGGATGTTACATGAAGTCTTTGAGACGGTGACCCACCGAGGAGGTCGGAGCGCCTCGATCTGCTCTGAAATGAGAAGTTAATGAATCTGTTTGGCCTCTGCTGAGGAACGGCTTTTCAGGGGAAGGAAAATTACCCCATTTACACTCGTGTGGGCGTTTATCAGATCCACGTCCGTGTGAAATTAAACCCCCATGGGAGCCGGGGGAGCCGGGCCGAGCACAAACCATCCCTCCTTGTGAAGAATCGCTTCCTCTTCTGGAGAAACATGGCGCTGATTGCATGCGGCCCTGCTGGCTGCTGATAGCAGAACGCTCCCTGTTTTATGCTGACTGAGAGCGCTGCAGATATGTAGCTGTAGCTGCACAATGATTACAAAATAAATGTTCACCCAGCCGTCACGGTGTGAAATCCCACCGTCTGCTGAGTGCAGCGGATCTGAATGAGTTGAAGGACCCTCAGTTCAAGGTGCTTATTTCTCTCCAAAACTAGAACTGGCAAAGATCCGTCCACACATTTTGTGGCATAAGTCGTAAACAAAAATGAAGTTTTAACCATATGACAGTCGTGTATTTGTTTTTTAATTGAAATGAAACATTTTATGTAGAAGCACAAAGCGAGATGCAGGATGAACTTAAAGGCTCAGACGTCTTAGATATCGATTAAAAGGGAAGAAATTAAAAGTTATTCTCACCTTTCTTTCTGCCATTTAAAGGGACAGAGCGTGGGATGTGGTGGCACCTCGGGGTGAGGTTTGTCCATTCAGGGCTACTGTAGAAACACGGCGGCACAACCCTGACTGTCTCTGCTCTCTCACTGGATTATGGTCAAAACTTGTGAAAGGAAACATACAAATACACCTTCATTGTTTGGCTTAAAATTACTACTTGAAGATTGAAATAAAACAATAAAAATGGAACTAAAGTACTTTGTTCCAGTGTCGGCTCGCTGAATGAACTGGGATGGTCCAGCAGACCAGTCCCTCTCCAGTTACCCCCCAGGAGAGAGCGCTCCACTTCCATTCACACCCCCCCGACAAAGGGCTGAATCAGTCCCTGGACGGCGGCCTCGGGGACCTGATCCCGGTCTTCCTCGTGCGCCCCACGACCAGCAGCCCAACGAGACGCTTCCTCCGTTTAAGCAGCTTGTTAATTAGCAGCAGCGTGATCGAGAGGTTCACTGCAGGAAGTGATTCATCAACACCGCAGGGCTCGTTTAATGCCCGGAAATCAATACAGCCGTTGCTCCTCACTGGTTTCCTTATTGGCTTCGCAGGAGCTGATCTACTTCAGTGTGTGAGGGCACCTTCAGGAGAGTCTGTGTTTTTATTTATTTATTTTATTTATTTTATTTATTTTATTTATTTTATTTATTTTATTTATTTTATTTATTTTATTTATTTTTATTTATTTATTTATTTTTATTTATTTATATTTTATTTATTTTATTTATTTTATTTATTTATTTTATTTATTTTATTTATTTATTTAAGGAAAGCTAGCAGCGTAGAGACATTCATGGTCCTCAGGGGATGAATCCATATACCTTGCATGGCATCGGCTATTAGCAGCTGCTCTGGAAGAGCATCCAGATGTGAAGACACCTCCAGGCTGGTTGATCCCGACTGAGCGCTCCTAGTTCTGGTGGACATGCGTCACACAGCAGCACCTCGGGGCCCCGAGGGCCTCGGGGGCCTCGAGGGCCTCGGGGGGATTGGGTGCTATTTGGGTTCGTTTCTGAGAGAAGAGGAAGTGTCACCTCCTCACTTCCCCCACCCAGACATCCTGCTGACTTTAACTCGTCCCTCAGCGTGAACACAAGCCATTAAAGCCTCAACACATTCCCTGTTGTGCGTTTGTCGTCTCTGCAGGTCAAACTGAGTTTTTTGCAGATCTAAATCATTTAAGAATCTCAGAAGACAAACAAACAAAAGCAGAAAACTCACAAGAGAATGTTTTGCAAACTAAATCAGAGCTCGAATACCGACTTCAAGATGAGACGACTCGCTGAGGACTGATGAAAATAAAACAAACTTTACCAAGTCACAGCTGATCTAAAGCAGCTCATGAAACACTGCACACACACACACACACACACACACACACACACACACGCCAAGAATTTAACGACGGGGAAGAAAGAGACGTTAAAAAAGAAGAAGGGAAGAAGGAGGATGCAACCAATATCGAGAAGAAAAAGCTTTTTATTGAGTAAATGAAGAGCTAAATGAAAAGCATGAATAAAAAGGGGGGCATGTGGAGACCCGATCCTGAGACCCGGAAAAAGAGAATCCACGTCAAACCAGACCAGAACAATGAAATGAACAAAAATAAATAAGAAACAGGAGGATGAAGAGAGAAAGTGCAGCAGTGGGAAGCATAATATTCCTGGTTGATCTCCAGTGGGCTCATTGCTTGCAGGTGTAATAACACAGACTGATCCAGAACCGGGTCGTGGGTTCAGCAGCTCACAGGGAAGATATTTCTCCTCCTCCTCCTCCTCCTGGAATCTGATAATCAGTAACGTGGTTGAAGCTGACATACTATGACTTTTTTGACATACTATGACTTTTTTCATACTTTTTTTTGACAAATAATATTTTTTTACTTTTTTGACATACTATGACTTTTTTCATACTTTTTTTTGACAAATAATATTTTTTTACTTTTTTGACATACTATGACTTTTTCATACTTTTTTTGACAAATTTATTTTTTTTACTTTTTTGACATACTATGACTTTTTGACATACTATGACTTTTTTGATATAATATGACTTTTTTCATACTTTTTTTGACAATATATTTTTTCATACTATGACTTTTTCAATATACTATGATTTTTTTCATACTTTATTTGACAAATTATATATTTTTACTTTTTTGACAAGTTCCCCGGATGAACAGACAAATGAAGAGTGACTCTGAGGATGAAGAGCGACTCTGAGGATGAAGAGCGACTCCGCTCCATCAGTCTATTCTGTGTGTTTTGGTGGTTTTGTTCGTGGTCTCCTAACTCCCTTAAACCAGCACTTAGAGCTGCTCATCCAGTAACACCAACACAATTAGCTTCAGCAAACACTGAGGCCTTCTGGGTAACTCGATCACAATAATTCAATTCAGCCTCTCTCTAAACGGGCTGCTCCGCCGTAAGTTAATTTAAAACATTTAGACAAAGCGGCCTCCGTGTCACGGTGACGCGATAAAGAAGACAGGAAGGGCACCAACGCATACGTCAGGTGAGTGTGTGTGTTTACTGTTGTTTGTGTCACGACAATGACAGGTGAGGCCAAACAGGGCGGGGCAGAGGATCAGAACTGGCGGGAAAGCAACCGGCGGCAGGAAGTGAAGCGATATGAAACAGGAAACATGAATGAAGGACATGAAACATGATCATAATGGTCAGCGTGATATGCAAGGAACATTTCCCCTGTTGGAGGAAGTAAATAAAGAATAAAGGAGAGGAAGGAGGAGAGGAAGGAGGAGAGACTCAGCGGAGACCCGAGTCTCCGTTTGGGATTCTGGTCTCCGGTTCCTCCGTGACAGGATGAAACCCACATCTGCTTCCACTGAGGGAGGGAAAGACATTCAGCTTCACTGTGTTTGCTTTGGTTGTGCAGGTGGAGCTGGACGGCCTGCAGGTCAGACCACCTGACACCGGAGGAGAGAGGGAGGCCGAACAAACAGAGCACGCTTAAAGAGGGGGAAGGAATGTAACTCCATTCAGCAGGAGATGAAAGGTAAGGAGAGAGGAGAGGAGAGAGGAGACGAGAGAGGAGAAGAGAGAGGAGAAGAGAGAGGAGAGGAGAGGAGGAGAGAGGAGACGAGAGAGGAGAGGAGAGAGGAGACGAGAGAGGAGAAGAGAGAGGAGAAGAGAGAGGAGAGGAGAGGAGGAGAGAGGAGAGAGGAGACGAGAGAGGAGAAGAGAGAGGAGAAGAGAGAGGAGAGGAGAGGAGGAGAGAGGAGACGAGAGAGGAGAGGAGAGATGAATTAAGATGAAAAGGAGTTGATATTTAGGGGAATTAAAAGATGTTGATGGGAAAAGCAAACTCCAGATCCAAGATTACAATTTCCTTCACATGTCTCCTGCAGGGTTTGAATCTCCTGCAGGCTTTGGGTGTGAATCTCTGCAGTGAATCTTTGCATCACTGCATTCTTTTCCTGCAGGAGTCGCGGTGACGACGTCTCCAGAGGCGCTCTCCTCCGCTTCTGTCTTACTTCTTTTTTCATTTCTCACACATTTCCAATCCTCCATCATTTCTTCTTCTTCTCCCGGAAAGGATGCAGAGAATTAGAGCACGACTTCCTCCCCTCGGAGGCTGGCGCACTGGAGGAGCTGCGTGGTCATTAAAACCATGGCGGGCGGATCATCCATCATAACTCGCTCCTCCTCAGGAGCTCTTCATTGGCTGGTTTCTCTCCTGCGAGCAGGAAGCTCAGAGGGCGAAGAGCTTTGTGTGGAAGCGTCATTAGTTTTACGACTCAGTGGTTCATTCTCTGCTTGATAATTGTGTTTTTATTGGGAAAACAGAGAAAATCTAAACAGTTTCTTTATGGTTGTTTGTTTAAAACTATTATTGTTCCCAGTATCTTTGCACATTATGTGCATAACTCATCTCACTAACTTAGTTTTATTCATTGTTTTGTGTGTTTTGTTTACTTTACGTGGTTAAAACAGACACAATAAAATCAATTACAATAGAAACAAGAGAGATGAGAAACAAAACAAATATATATATATATATATATATATATAGCATCACAGGTTAAAATCAGATTTTATGCTTTGATCATGTTAAGTATAAACAATATTTTCACTTCAATTCTTCACAAGCTTTTCTGAAGAGCCTCTACCTCTCAACACACACACACACACACACACACACACACACACACACACACACACACACACACACACACACACACACACACACACACACACACACACACACACACACGCACACACACACGCACACGCACACGCACACGCACACACACACGCACACACACACACACACACACACACACTTCCTCCATCGCTGTGATTTAAAATGGAAAGAGGAGATTTGGATGGGAGGGGTGACTCACATCCTCGTGGTGACCGGTCGTTTCCTCCACTGAGTTCCAGCTCGGAAAATTAATAACATTTAAAAAAACCTTTCCACCATCTTTGGTCGTAGGAATGAGACTGAGTCAGAGGAAGTTTCTCGAGCGTGTTTAGACCTTAAAGCTTCGCTGCTGAATGTGACAAACATGAAGCATGCAACTTAAAGATGGAAGACAAGACTTCCAGCATCAATGTGATATCATGTCACACATGACCACGCCCCTTTTCTTTCCCTGTATTTCCTGTAGCTGCAGGATGCTGACCCGCCAGATGGGTCTCGTATGCAATGCAGGACTTTCACCCAGGTGACTGCTGTTTGTGTGAAACTACAAGTTGTTTCCTGTGAAGACGGACGTTTATTTTGAAAAGCCTGTCAGCATTTTGCTGGACTTTCGTAGGAAGGTTGTTGAGTCGCAGGAAATACGACAAAGTAAAAGCTGAGATTTCTTTGCTCGAAAAAAGCAAAGAAAAGGAATCATGTGATCAGGAGAGGACACGATGAGACTGGTGAGACTCAACCAAGAAGCAAACGATAAGTAATCAATAATACCAATCGATCCCTAATGAAGTACATTAATACCACTCAATCCCTCAGATGAGGAAGGTAGACCTCCTGAGACTCTGTGTGTGTGTGTGTGCGCGTGTGTTCATCATCTGGCTTCCTGGCAGCGTGCTGACGATGACGTCATCGTGAGTCAGAACGTGCTCAGCTTTCATGCTCACCTTCGGCCGCCAGATTTTAAGGATTGCAGTTGGATCCAGTCCCGAAGAAGAAGAAGAAGAAGAAGAAGAAGAAGCCGGTTTTATGTTTAGTTTTCAGGACTTATTGTGTCTGATCAGGTTATGTGTCTTTAATCAGCTGGTTTAAAGCCCAACAACCTGTTTCCAGATCTGTCACACATCCTGTAACTTTATTTTTTAACAATAAATCCATCTCAAGATACATTATCTCTATTTAAGAACAGAACCAGGACAGAGGATCAGAAGTGAAACTGGACCAGTAGAAGTAAAGAAGTGGAAAAGAGCTCAGCGGTGAGAATGAGTTAGACCAGAGAGACGCTTGGTTTATGTTGCAGGGAGAACCAGGCGGGTGGAGTTTGTCCTGCAGGCAGACGGTGTCATCAGTGACAATCAGGGCTTTCTAGTAAATATATTTATTTATTTCCCTAACAGTTCATGTGTTTTGCAGTTTCTGTCCATCACAATATATTTAAATCTGATTTTATATATGTTGTATTTAAATTTCTGCATTTCTTAGATTGTTATTTTATTTGTTTATATATTTAAATAATTGTTGGAGGGCGATCCAAGATTACAACTGGATATATAAATATAATATAATTCCATAAGATATAATTCCACTAAACTCTTGTTTATGATCAATTAGGGGCTGCTGCCCTCTGCTGGCGAGACGCCGCCACTGCACATGTTCAGAATAAATCAATGCACCGAAGTCCATCCATCCATCCATTATCTGAACCGCTTATCCTCTTTAGGGTCGCGGGGCGCTGGAGCCGATCCCAGCTGTCATTGGGCGAAGGCAGGGTACACCCTGGATAAGTCGCCAGTCTATCCACCGACTTCATTGTTGTTAAATAGAATATTCTCTAATTTTATGTTTCCGTAAAGAACAAAAGTGTTTATGACTTTTATGATTTTATGGATTAATCAGTTAATTGTTGAATCCATCAAATTGTCAGAAAAAGTAATTTAATGAGCTGGAATCAGAAAATCTTGACACAAAAGTACATAAGCTAAATATAGATCGATTTAACTAATCTATTTATGAACTGCTAAAAGCTGGCAATAATAACAGAAAACATGTATTACATTATACAAAA
Organism: Cottus gobio; assembly: GCA_023566465.1. Lineage (NCBI taxonomy): Eukaryota > Metazoa > Chordata > Actinopteri > Perciformes > Cottidae > Cottus > Cottus gobio. Next base: position 1,997,670 of record CM042225.1, read on the forward strand.
AAGGAACAAATCAACGTAGCGCTTACTTCACATAATTTATTTGTATTACAATACAAATGCATAGAACAGTGTACATACTGCTCTATGCATAACGCATAGAACAGTATATATACACACACACACACACACAAAACACAACTTTATTGACATAATCAAGTCATCAAGGCATTTAAAAAAGAAAGCAATCCCACTCAACATGATGGAAGGAGAATCTGACACCAACAGTTCAAACTAACAGGCACAGGTTTGGTGATAACTGAATAGTGCAGGCGTGACACATGATTTATTACATTATTATTGAGTGATCTGAAGTATTCTGACATACTTGTATCAGTTAAAGGCTTGAGGATGTGGACATTTAAGCTGTTTCACTCTCTCTGGGGAACAAAAGTCGGATTAAAAGCTTCAAACACTCGAGCGTCCACGGCGACGAACGCGTTTCTCGGCACGTCGGCGGTCACGTGACTCGTTTCATTTAAACAGGAGCTCCGGAGATGAAACAAACACCGACTGTCCAATCAAGATGTAAAAAAAAAAAAAATCCTGAACATGTGAAGCAAAAAATTACAAAAATAAAACACAGTGACGAATAAACGTTTTAAATTCCAACATTCGAGGCGAGAGGACAGAATCGTCTGTCGGTGAAATAATAATAATAATAATAAATCTACAGCCGATAATCAGACAATTTATATATATATATATATATAAACGTGATTACTTGTGTTTTTAAAAAAAAAGCATGTAAACATAATTCAAGTAGCGGACGCAGCGTGAACAGAGTGCGACTTATTACCGGCACGTGCACCGCAGTGAGGAGGGCGCGAGCCGCCGCCTCGTTTAGTGTTGACGCTTTAACGACTGACCTGGAGGAACCTCGTGATTGTCTCGGAGCTTCGTGTCGTCACGTGACGCGAACACAAGCGGTAACTGGAGAACGGTTTGGACAGAAAATTACCATAAATTAGGTCGGCAGTTTTGGGGGGTCACGCGCTTAAAGATCGGCATCCCGGACCAGCAGGGGGCGCTCTAACCGAGGCCGCCTCCCCAGAGCAGAAGAGTCTCAACCAGGGTCTGGCTTCCTTCTGAGAGTCAATACTGAAGATGAATCCACCGGCCGACCCCAAAGCACACAGATATACATTCATGTAACACACTCCTCTGACCAGGAAAACACATGGCATCTCCTTCACCGAGACCTGTAGCGCGCGCGCGCGCACACACACACACACACACACACACACACACACACACACACACACACACAGTAAAAAAAAAAAAAAAAAAAGACATGAAAGCCAAACAGTAGTGAGCCGAGCAGCGACCTTCAAAAACACGACGAAGACTCTTAAAAAAACATCTTAAAGCTTCGTCAACGGACGACGATAATTCATTTTTACTCCACGAACAGCTGGTAACATTTTGGAATGAAGCAAACGGAAGTGGGAGGAGCTTAGGAAGCTTCGGCGTGACGTTCCAGCTGAGTTTAAATGGTCCAACAGTTCTACAGCGAGTGTTTCAACCAAAGGACCTCTGAAGATGCACTCATGGTTCATTGGAGAGTGTGTGTGTGTGTGTGTGTGTGTGTGTGTGTGTGTGTGTGTGTGTGTGTGTGTGTGTGTGTGTGTGTGTGTGTGTGTGTGTGTGTGTGTGTGTGTGTGAGAGTGTGTGTGTGAGTGAGTGTGTGTGTGTGAGTGTGTGTGTGTGTGTGTGAGTGTGTGAGAGAGGAACCTGAAGCAGAATCAGACAGCATTTGGATGGTCTCTGTGAAAGCCAAGCCCAGACCTGCTGAGCAGCACAGAGCTTCTTTTTCGTTTCTTTTCCGGAAGGCAAAGAGAGACGAGGCTCCTCATGATGGAGGAACCGGTTTGTTTAAGTCGGAGCGAGAAACGGGTAAATACTTTTTGGGGAGTGTGGACCAGCAGCACGAACTGAGCCTCCAGCAACTCAACTGGGACGCGTCCACCAGGAACGAGCCGCCGCAGACCGGATCTCAAACAGAACCCCTCTGTGGCGCCAGACTCCATTCAGAAAACGAGCGTTTTAAAAGCTGTTTGCTCGCCGTCTCACGGAGAGAATCAACAAAACAAGAATTCTGACTTTTTACGAATCAGCATCATTTTGTCGTTATTTCTGCATCCTTTCTTTTACGTTTATTGAAATTAACTTTTGGGCTTGGTTTGCTAGATACGGTGATGAACCCAGAGAAGAAGATCCACAACAGAAATCACCGGTTATTGTTTTTTCCAAATGGTTGATGGTGGAGATAAATCGCTCGTCTTCTCCCCAGGAGGACCCGTCCCAGTTCTTAGTCTCTTTATTCTATAATAATTCAGCATTGAGACACACACACACACACACACACACACACACACACACACACACACACACACACACACACACACACACACACACACACACACACACACACACACACACACACACACACACACACACACACACACACACACACACACACACACACACACACACACACACACACACACACACACACACACACACACACACACACACACACACACACACACACACACACACACACACACACACACACACACACACACACACACACACACACACACACACACACACACACACACACACACACAGTGTTAAAGCATTACGAAGGCCATATAAATAGTTGCGATATAAATATGTGCACGCAGAGAAAAGACACGGTCACTTTGGGTGAAGCTCGTTTTCGACGGTGAAGCGCTAGCGGTTAGCTCGTCTACGGAAGTCTGACGCGGAGCCAGGAATACTATGGTGGTCTTGTCGTAACAACATCTTAACTTAAAGCTGCCAACTCTTAACGGCACGACGAAATGTTCACAATCAAACATCTGTCGACAACCCTCGGAAGGGTCTCACTGGCATTTCAGGTCTGGGCTGCTGAGCCAGGCCCAGATCTGGATCATCTCCTGCGGCGTCCTGGGGTGGACGAGCATCAAGCTCTTGTAGGCGCAGGGGTTGGACCGGTACTTCTCCTCGATGTTGAAGGTCCTGAAGCCCTTGTGCTTCTCGGGGGACAGCCCCAGCTTCCTGAGGCACATCCCCGTGTACACGTCGTCTATCGGGTAGAGCGCCACGTGCCGCGACACGTTGTGCAGGCGCGCCGCGATGTCGCCGGAGTAAAGGTACCCGCCCCCGCCCGCGTACGGCGGGTACGCCCCGGTGTACAGGCTCTCCGGGATGAAGTACTTCACCTTCTTGTCCCGGTGCGGCCCGGCGTTGGTGATCACGTCGCCCACAAACAGGTCCCTGGCTTTGGGCGCCGAGAGGCCCCCGAGGAAGTCCAGGATGCGGTAGGTGTTGACGAAGACGTCGTCGTCGCCCTTGAAGATGAAGCGAGCCCCGGGGCAGCGGGTCTGGATCCACTCCAGGAACAGGACCTCCTTGACGGTCAGGTTGAAGAAGGAGTCCCTGTAGTCCCACTGGATGATGTCTTTGTGGCGGGCGCCCTCGTAGCGCAGCATCCCGGACAGGTCCGGGTGGTGGTCCCCGGCCGTGGCGTTGCCGAGGAGGAAGACGGTGACCACCGTCCGATTGGCTATGGCGCCCGCCCGCCCCCAGGACTGGCGGATGGCCTGGCGGCGGTCGAAGTGCGGCGCCAGGGACTTGACGGCCAGGAGGAGGAACGGCGGCTCCTTGCAGATGCCCGGCTGGTCCACCATGATCGGGTACGACCGGCAGTGCATGAAACTCAGGAAGTCCTTGAAGCGGACCGGTAGGGAGTTGTAGTCTTTCACCTGAGTGGTGACCCTGAGGTTAGGCTGGCAGGGGTCGGAGGTCAAACGGGTCTCGTTAAGCCAATCGGGCAGGTCTGCGGCGCTGTAGTTGGCCGCCAGGACGGGATTGTTCTGGAGGTCCAGGATCTGCTGCTGGCGGTTGCAGTAGGCCAAACTGGGGACCAGCGGGGCCCAGAACGGTTTGGAGGGGATGTGGACCTTGCGGCCGTTTTTGTCCTGGCTGCTGTGTCGGGAGATGATGATGAAGAGGAAGAAGTTGACCATCACGATCACCATCACAACCAGCTTCAGCCGCCTCCGCGCCATGGCCGCCGCGGGCCTCACCGTCAGCACCTGAGCAGACAACCAGACACAAAGACTTAAAGGACCGGTGGGGATGTTGGCGCCATCCAGTGGCGAGGATGCAGATTCCCACCAAACAGAAACTTCTGAATGACTCGAGCAAAAACACAACAATTCTTTTTGATTCTTAAAAACTTGTGAAAACAAACAATGTGTAAAATGCACCAGTTATGTGATGCTTATATCTGCCAAAAACATAACAAAAGTAAAGAAAGGTAAACAAGGCTCAACTTTGGGGAAAGCAGCCGCAGAACCAACAAACCAGAAGAAGTCCTTTAGAGATGAATGTTGCTCAGAGATAAATATATAATATTATACAAGAAGCGCACAAGAAATAAATACAAATAAATAAACAACCCTGCCAGTTGACGGCGATGGGTTACGATCAGCTTAACGCATGACAACATGTTTGTAATCGATCTTTCATGCGACTCAACTGAAACATATTGATTATAAATGATATATTTTACATAAGAGAAGCCTAGCCATCACCATGCAGCTCCTCTGTGGGGAGTATTTGCATTAAATGGAGATTAAATGAGTCATCTACAGAATGGAGAACAGATGTGATATCGGTGTGGACGTCTCCTCTCAGTCCGTCTCGACAGGAATCCCAGATGGAAAAATCAATTGACTTTTCGGCCTAACGATCATGTGCTTTCCATTTCAGGGAACACGAGATAGTCATCGCCGCTCCTCCGGTCGGTTAGTGTGGAGTCTCACCACGTCCCTGTTTGTCGGGGAGGATCGGGTGAGAAAATATCCAAAACCACGAGACCACCGAGACACGAAGTCACATGAAGACGCACCAACGCCTCATTTAAAACCGCCGGGGGGGACGCCAGAAGAGATAATATGATAATAATGATATCTGGAAATTCATGTCACATTTCCACTTGCAGGAGCCAGTGTTTGAAAAACACTTCAGAAGGGTGGTGCCTGCCACGCGGCCTTAAAGGGGCCACGAGGCCTTAAAAAAGGGCCACGCGGCCTTAAAGGGGCCACGCGGCCTTAAAAAAGGGGCCACGCGGCCTTAAAAAAGGGGCCACGCGGCCTTAAAAAGGGGCCACGCGGCCTTAAAAAAGGGCCACGCGGCCTTAAAAAAGGGCCACGCGTGAGTCCAAAGGGCCCAAAGTGTGCACGGAGGAGGAAATGATCACAATCATGAACTAGGAACTGAGAGTTCTGGCTCCAGTCCAAACTAAACCACAATAAAACAATGATCCACTCTGATACATGTTCACCTGTCTGCTCAAACCACTGAGCTCATCCGGCCTTTGTTTGCTTTGTTTGATTTTATCACAACGGCAGAGGACCGGTGTTGCAACGCCCTGTCACGCCGATTAAGATTATAGATTAAAACAAATCTTCATAATCATTAGTAGTTTTAGTGCTGCATTATAAAGATGTTTAGTGATAGCTCATAATTCATCTCTAATATCGGGTTTATGTTGCTGTGAAAACATCTGAATTTATTCTAGTTTATCACCAACGCTACGTTTTACCAGATTACATGTGAACACATCACGTTATAATCTACCTTCAGCCAGTACTCATTTTCACTGAGCAGAGCCTGAACGCATCATGGTATAACTGATCCACAGTGGTCTGTTACACCACAACAAAGACAACCTGTCATGACGGTCTCAGGTTTCATCACCAAATCCTCCTCCCCTCCCTCCTCCAGGACAGCCTCATCGACCGATCAACTTATTGAACTTATTATCATGATATTGAACTACTGTCGGCCAGAAGAACAGAAAACACAGTACTTTGGACAGCTGGCGGCAAGAGAGCGACAGGAAGTGAGGGGCGGGTCGACTAAGGAGCTCCACTAGTTGATGAGCGTCTGGCCGACCACCACGCCACACTTAACCGCTTCGATTTCAATTCCGAGGGCGTGAACGTCCAGAAACGAGGCTTTGAAAACAGTAAAACCAGCTCGTGACCGGATGGTGATGAAGACGAGAGAGAACGAATGGAAGCAAGCGCTCTGAAAGCAGGCCGAAGGGCCGGAGGGGGTCTCTGAAAGACAAAGGTCTCAGCATCTGGAAGACATTAAGGTCACGTGGGTCAAATCTCTGTCATTAAAGAGAGGAAACCAGACCAGCTCAGTGGGAGGTCCTGTGAGCTGGAGGCGGTTTGCAGGTGTGTTCTCCACCTGGTGGAGCTGAGGCTGATGGGAATTACCTGATGATTATTTTCTTGAGTATAAATAAAGAATTAAAACGTTTATGTCCTGAAATGAGTCAAACAGTTCAAGACCTATAAAATAGTTAATTAATTATCATATATGATGAAAACCAGCAACAGATCCTCATATTTCAGAAGCTGGAACAACATATATTTATCATTTCTGATCATACTGGTTATGAACACGACCATACTGGTTATAAACACGACCATACTGGTTATAAACACGACCATACTGGTTATAAACACGACCATACTGGTTATAAACACGACCATACTGGTTATAAACACGACCATACTGGTTATAAACACGACCATACTGGTTATAAACACGACCATACTGGTTATGAACACGACCATACTGGTTATGAACACGACCATACTGGTTATGAACACGACCATACTGGTTATGAACACGACCATACTGGTTATGAACACGACCATACTGGTTATGAACACGACCATACTGGTTATGAACACGACCATACTGGTTATGAACACGACCATACTGGTTATGAACACGACCATACTGGTTATACTGGTTATACTGGCGAGTGCGCTCCACCCGTCGAGGTAAAAAGCAGAACCTTCGTCGTGGTTCGTCTTCCTCTGCATGCGTCCTCCCTGCTTCTGCATCGGCCTCCATAGCAACCACTCAGTGTGCTGCGCCCCCGTCGGCTTTCTTTTCCTACCCCCCACCCTTTGTCCCCCCCCCTCCCCCTGCCACCGCCTTGTTCCCACCTTTCTTGTGGATTTTGCTCACGTTGATGTGAGAACAGAGAGAAGCCGGCTCACAGGATGAGGGTACATAATCCTGAAGGTAAATCAGTGTTACATTACAAACAAGAGACGAGCACAGACATGGCCGCCCCCCCGCCCCCCCTTCTCCCCTCCCCCTCTCATGGATGATCAAGCTTTCCTGTACTCGACATCCCCATACAAACAAGGAGACTTCTGGGAAATGAGTGGGTGAGGGAAGGGGAGGGTGGGAGGGGGGGATTCTGAAGAAGGAACAACATGTTGACAAGACCAGAGCTTCTTCCTGACGTCTAATTAAGCGTCGGCGGCGGCGGGCTGGGCGTACGTCTACCGGCATCAGACAGGCGGAACATCTGTGGCTGCTTAACGAGGCCTCTTTGGTAAACCGCCCTCCAGCCAACCGGTGAGCTCCTCCAGTCACATGGCAGCTTCAGCTCAACACCGGAGCCGATTCAGGACCGGAGGCGCTCTCGTTTTCCCGCCGCCTGGGGTTCAAACCCGCGGTCGCCTCCGTGCCATTTGTTGCACAGACCAAACTGGTGCATGAAGATGTTCTTGAGATGTTCATGAAGATGCCGGGCAACAATGAAGATGAAGATCAAGACTCATTCAACTATTTGTTCCTTTTCTTTACATTTAGATTATCAAACACTCAAAGAAATACGTTGGCATGACTTTCAGGATTATTAACACGGCTTCATATGTTCATACGTGTCATCATCGTTCATATCTACACAACCAATGTGCATATGATTCAATTCATCACAGCGTTATCATAGATCCAGCCTCTAATATCAACGATGGCCTCAGCTTGAAGAACTTAAAGTTGACAGACTTATCGACCTTCAAGGGCCATAAATAATGGATGAGATCAGATTAGAAAGAAATACAGGAGCGGAGAAAACAGGACAACAACAACAACAACAACCACCACCACCAGGCATGTTTCATGTCTCTTATTTGGGCTCGGCTTACTCTGATCATCATTCATCATTTGAGTTATGCGTATATGAAATGCTGGATATGTTAGACGGTACGAATAGTGGGAGCTGCTGTTACGTTACACACACTCTAGCTAAATATAGATTTATAGCAATACTACATCCCATATCAAGCGTCTCCTTTCACAGTGTCAGCTTCTTTCACTTTAAACCGCTCAGTGATGGAATAACAGGTGGGCGACGAGCTGAACACACCGATCAACCAGACTCATGAGGCAAATATTGATTCAATCAGGGAGGAACATCCTGTCTCAAAGGTAGATTAGTTTAATTTAAATGTAATCTCATTATATATTAAGCAACCTCCTCATGTATCCTGTGATACTATATAAAAATAAAAATAAAAAAATATATAAATATAATAAAAACATTTAATTAAAAAAATATAAATAAAAAATATAAACATAAATAAAAATATTTAAATACAAAATATATATAAATAAAGGTATAAATATATAAATAAATGTGTAAAATATATATAAATACACACACACACACACACACACACACACACTTATATATAAATAAAAATGTAAAATATATAAATAAAAAAAGTATAATATATATATATATATAAATAAAGATGTAAAATATATAAATAAAAAAGTATAAATAAAGATTTAAAATATATAAATAAAAAAAGTATAATATATATATATATATATATATAAATAAAGATGTAAAATATATAAATAAAAAAGTATAAATAAAGATTTAAAATATATAAATACACACACATATTTATATATATTTAAACACACACTCTATCTCTCTCTCCAGGAGCAGCTCGACTTTCTGTAGTTTGAGTAGAAAACATCTTCCTTGCTTTTGTTGAGGTTGTTAAACCACGACTTGGTAAACAAATAATCCGGGAAAATCCAACCGGTAAAGATATGGAGGTTAATATTTAACATTTCTATCTCCAAATCCAATCATTTTGTTTACAATGCAGGTGATTACCGGCTACACGGGCGAGATGATTTCCCGTTTCATTGATCGGCGCAGACGACGGCTCTGTGGCGCACTGATTGAATCATTTACTGGCCGGCTGTGGTTTCAGCCGATAACAGGTCCAGTGGGGCGAGGCCGCTCACCTGAGTGGGGGATGGGTGTGAGACAGAGGGAAACAATGGCCGCTTAAAACCAGACCGGGTTTCAGACCACCGGTAGCAGGTCATGTATTGTCAATGAAATCACCTGAACCCTAAAATAAAGAAAATTAGCTCTTTCGCAGCCAGCTATGATATTAAAATGCATCTTCCACGTCACTGCATCAGTAATAATAATAATAATAATAATAATAATACTAATAATACTAATAATATAACAGGGTGCTCCCAGAAACGTTTAAAACCCATCGGTGGTTAGAGAGCACGAACAACACGCCTGCCTATGCTGACGGGTGCACATCTCACCTGTGCAGGTTAGACGGCCTCCTCAGCGTCGGGTCGTCTTGTTGTCCCCTCTCAGCTCTCTTACCCCATGCTTAGCCCCGCCCTCTGGGGAACAGCAGCCAATGGGGGAGGGGGAGGGGGTCAGGAAGGAGATGGAAACGCCAAACCTGAAATAAGAGGAAAAACAACTTTCTGTCAACAGCCGTGAGGAACTGGTCTTGCAGGAAATTCCAAAGATAAATATCAACATCAAGAGGAATTCCCAAGAAAAAGAGTTTACTGAACACGAGTTGAAAAGCAAATGTGCCCGAAAGAGAGAGAGAAGTAGCACCGAAGAACAGGATGTACAAGGAACCTCTTTATTATTATAATTATAATTATTATATAACAAATAACAAAGCCTTCTAAACTCAGAGGGGCGTTCACTGACCGGTTTTACATCCGAGAACCGAACGTTAAAATCTCTTCATCTTGTGTTAAAACCTGATTTTAAACAAGTCGAGGCCACAATGCCGACTCGCTCCACTCGTTTCAGGACGTATCCAGCAGCTCTCTATACGTTTAAATACCTAAAAGCCACCAGGGGTTACAGCCATATGAAACCTCTGAACCAGCTCTCTCTGGGGGAAATCAGGTTTCTCTAATCCCCCAAACCCAAAGCAGGCTTCTCATTTACCTGATGCCCCAGAAACCAGATTACAGCAGAAACCAGACCGGGCCTGGCTCCTCCCGTGCATGCAGACGACCCGACAGGCAGGTGGAGGAACGGCGGTGGGTTTCCCAGAAACATTCAACACACGAAAACAGACACCGACCCCACGTGAGCGACACAATCCAGACGGTTCTGCCTCCCTTGTGGAAATTTTACTTGAAAGCTCAGCCGGTCCCAGATGCTGCTCCCACCACAGGCCCCAGCGGCCCCGATGGTTGTTGTCACTGGTTTGCAGACATGTGCTGACCCGGTTCCCTCCTCGGGCTCAGAGCTCTGAGCTCTGGGGGGGGGGGCCTTAGACCACAATCACAAGGTTGCCCTGTAAGCCATGAAGGTGCTGCTCAGCTGTGCGTCGGCACGTTTACAGTTAAGTTGTTTGCAGCAAAAACAAAGTTAAAACGACCCCTTTGGGATGATGCGTCTCTTTTTCTTTCACATTTAGATTTATGGACAGCGTTTCCTTTGTGTTCTGTAGCCTCGACTTGGAAACAACAACAAGTGTGTAAACATGGGTGAGGCCGAGCACAGAGGGAGAAAAAAATTTGGGTGCACAACGCGGCACGTCAGCATTTATTTTAAGTCTGACTGCAAAACCCAGAATGAATATCCCTTTTGTTCAATTACCACGCTACTTATCGTCAGACTGCAACACCAATATACCAGAAATAAACAGCAATATACTAGAAATAAACAGCAATATACCAGAAATAAACAGCAATATACCAGAAATAAACAGCAATATACCAGAAATAAACAGCAATATACCAGAAATAAACAGCAATATACTAGAAATAAACAGCAATATACTAGAAATAAACAGCAATATACCAGAAATAAACACCAATATACTAGAAATAAACACCAATGTACCATAAATAAACACCAATGTACTCGAAATAATACCAATATACTCGAAATAATACCAATATACCAGAAATAAACACCAATATACTAGAAATAAACACCAATATACCAGAAATAAACACCAATATACTAGAAATAAACACCAATGTACCATAAATAAACACCAATATACTCGAAATAATACCAATGTACCAGAAATAAACACCAATAAACTAGAAATAAACACCAATATACTAGAAATAAACCCAATATACCAGAAATAAACACCAATATTATATAATAAACACCACTATAATAAATAACACCACTATAATAAATAAACACCACTATAAGAAATAAACACCAATACACCAGAAATAACACCACTATAATAAATAAACACCACTATAATAAATAACACCACTATAAGAAATAAACACCAATACACCAGAAATAACACCACTATAATAAATAAACACCACTATAATAAATAACACCACTATAAGAAATAAACACCAATACACCAGAAATAACACCACTATAATAAATAAACACCACTATAATAAATAACACCACTATAAGAAATAAACACCGACCGGCCACCAGATTAACGCGACACCACGGGCAGACTAAACAAACACCTCTATCATTGCCAGCGATGTGGAACTGCCTCCATCCAGTTAATCATTGATCCAGCAGTTAGATATGAGGACCGGCCGATAACGGGGACGTGTCACCTTCCTCTGGCGGCGTTAACCAGCAAACCGACGGTGAAATATTCACCTAAAGATTGTCCAGAGCACATCGAGTAATCAAGAGTTAATCAACGATGGTCATAACGCCGCGTGGCAAGAGTTCGTTCAGCCGCTTCCTGTGAAACAAACGCACTTCTCAGTCTGAAGCTTCCACCTTTCATTCCTGGCTCGGCACTTCTCTATTTTAAATGTCACGGGGAACTTTCTCACGTTGTTGTTTCTTGTAACCGGTTTGAATCCTGCACAGCGGCGAAGGCTTCAGCTTTAAGAAGCACGCGTCCCTTTAAGGCTGATGAACAGGCCGGCTGCTTCTAGCTTTCTGCAGAGCGGGTGCAGGTTTATTTTAACGTCCGGACTCGCGTGCATCATGTTATAGATCATCACAGTCAGACATTCTAGTGGGTTTATTTTTTACAAAAGTGAAAGCTGATATAATTGATAAGAGATGCACATATTGCACTTTTCGTTAATGTCGTTAGATAGTGGATATTTGCGTAAAACCCACAATTCAAACGATTAGTACATTTTATTAATTTCATTTCAATATTTGCTTTGATAAAAAAACAAAAACATCTTGGCATTTGTATTATAAGCTGCTTAGAGCTGGTGTTTGGAAGTTAAACAGATCATAAAAGCATCTCTAAAAGGCCTTTCAGGACCTTTAGGGTCCTTTCGAGACCTTTCGGGGCCTTTCAGGACCTTCATGATCACTTCACAGGGAGCAACACTCAGGCTCACGGCCTTTTCTGTTCACAGCCGAGAATCCGACAAACCAGCTCTTCTGTTCACCTACCTCTAAATACTGTACACACACACACACACACACACACACACACACACACACACACACACACACACACACACACACACACACACACACACACACACACACACACACACACACACACACACACACACACACACACACACACACACACACACACACACACACACACACACACACACACACACACACACACACACACACACACACACACACACACACACACACACACACACACACACACACACACACACACACACACACACACACACACACACACACACACACACACACACACACACACACACACACACACACACACACACACAGTCTCCGGACAAAGTTCAACATCAAGGCAACGCGCCCGAGGCCTCCGGGGTCGACCGCCGATCCGCGGCCGCTTCCTCGTGACTTAAAAGGCTTCAGCGGCGTTCGGGTCGAGACCCGGCTCTCGTGTTTTCATAACTAAATAAAGAGCGTCTCTCCTAAGCCACGTTCAACACACCTCTCCAGCTGTACTTCCTAAATTCCACAGAGGAGCACCGCGTGACTTCCTCGGGTTATGCAAATAGGCTTTCCTCGTCCCCTGTCATCATCATCCTCATCATCATCCTCCTCCTGCACCTGTGTACATTACAACTACCAGAGATATTTCTGAGGCCTACTTGACACGGGTCTGAAGAGCACGCTACCGCACGAGGGAATGTGGCCCGATGGCGGGGCGGTGCGAACAGGGAGCGCCAGGAATAGCCTCGGAGCGGGAAGACAGCCGTCTGGGCCGGAGTCCACAAGAGGAGGCGAAAGGTCCCACTTCAGCTATTATGGTGGTTGTGTTTTAAAAACCAGCTCTGGTTGTTTCAGTCTCTTTAGTCGGGCGGGGAGGTTGAACCTGGACTGTAATCCTGTGTTTGTTCTCCTCTAAAACAAAGACATGCAAGGTGCTCAGGTTGGCGATGACTCGGCGTGCCTGCAGCAGATCGTGTGTTGCTCAGCGACCCTTCAGCAGCATTCAGCCCTTCAGGGATGTCTTACAGCGCGGGGGCCTGAGTGTGGACCCCACGACCAGCTGACCCCACGACCAGCTGACCCCACGACCAGCTGACCCGTCCTCATCTGCGATGTCTTGTGAAAAGGGACTAAATAAAAACAACAAACTGGGATTTATAAAATGTTGGTGGAATAAAGAGAAACTTACATCAGCTGACACACACACTGACACACACACACACACACACACAGTGATACGCACACTTTAAATAGATTGGAATTTGTAATTATCAACAAACACGTGTCACTCCGCCTCCGCACGCTAAAGGTCACCTCTCTCTTTGGCGCGACTCGTTCCCTCACACTCAAAGTAATCTAAATTTAAAAGGTGTGTGTGTGTGTGTGTGTGTGTGTGTGTCTGGACGTTAATGCATGACATAAAACATGCCAGGTTTAATCCTGACACACGAGCAGAGACGTTGTGTACATATCTCCGGCTGCAGCTCGTAACAGGAACCGTAGAGACAGTGCCCAGCGGTCAGGATTACGTTGACGGTTAAAACCCGTAAACATCCACCTGTGGACGGGACTGAATAACCTGCAGCACCATCCCATCATTATGCTCATTGTCTGGTCGTGATGGGACACGACTGCATCCCAGCTGCTCACAGCAATCCTCACAGCATCGTTGGAGAGTTATTATGTTTCACAACCAGCAAAACGTGGAGCAATATTAGGTTTCATTTGTGCAAACAAATGATTGTTCAACGATAAAAAGCCCATGAATTCTGCCACGCCCGGTTTAAACGGCGCTCCTTTCAGAGGCTCTTCCTCTGCATTGTTGCAGCGCATCAAAAGGGAAGTAACCAGCTGGCTCCATCCCCGGGGCTGGATCAAAGCATGGCACATCCACAGGGACGCTTTTAATGTTGCCGTGCGGCTGCAAGACGTTACCACCCTAAACAAATACAATAATGTAAATGTTATTCATGGTGGTGGTAATGATTTGAATGTCAACCGTTAGAGCCACACAATAAAAGATGGCCGCTCTCTAATGCACCAATTTGATGAGTTCTTTGGTTTTATTGATTCATAAGCTGTGCGATGAATAAATTGGGAACTAAAAGATGGAAACGCCACAAATCTCTGCTCTCATCTCAAAAACAAAGACTCAACTCCGCCCACAGACTCCACCCACAAGGACCAAAACCAAAGCTGCCACCGCGGTGAGTCATGGATACCCGGTGAGATCAGCTGATCGATCCGGTTGGTTAAGCTCAGCACGCGGATGTGAAACAACTCTCTGCCTGAACCTCGTGTTCTTGCATACATGCATTTCTGCAATTTCATACTTTTAAGTGGACAAAAAGCCTCGCTGAAGCTGTGGGCGATGCGGTCGCTGCCTTTAAGTGAAAAACTGCTCGTTACAACTAATGGCTTTACAGGAAGACGAAGAAATAACCAGCGGAGGAGCGGAGGCAGCAAGTATCCGCCTCGACATCATGCAGGCTGCAGTTCACGGCCTTATCCTTCAAAAGGGAAATCAATTAATCATTTTATCTGAGCACATAAGTGTCATAATAAGCACGAGTTCTTATCTTAAGGCCGAAAACGTGTTTCGTGAGGTCGCAGTGACCTTTGACCGGCGTGTTGGGATCCATGTGATCTTCAGATATCGCTTTCACAAGAGGGGTGTGGAATATTGATAATTACTATTATGATAGCCTCTTAAAAAATATTCAAATATGGGAATATGTCAGTTATTAAATTATTATTAGTATAAGTTATTATAAGTCTGAAAATGAGCTGTGAAGGCCGGAGGGCGAGTGTTGAGGCCTGAAGAGCTGGAGGTGCGCTAGCTTCCCCAAAAACATTGGGGAAAATGTTCAATTAGCCATACTTTTTCATAAAACTGCCAATATTCAAAATGTTCAGAGTTAATGATGAAAGAGGCACAACATAAACATCGGACCGGTTAGCCACCGACGTACGAGGGAACACAAACTTGAGCTGGAGCGCCGGTTAGCATCATAGCTAGGCTAACGTTAGCGTTTAGCAGCCGGTAACCAATCAGAGGCCGAGTAAGGGCGTGGCGGCTGCAGGCGAGCCTCATGCGCCTCACTTCCCTTCTGACGTGACACAACGAGCTGCACACACGACCGCATTTCAAAACAGGATGCCGAAGTGTCCACATTGTGGGGTTTTTGTACAACTGTGCCAAAGCTGCACGCAGATCAAAATCACATTAAAATAAAATCAGATTACAATGTTTCATGTGCATTGAGTTTGAGTGTTTGTAATTAAATAAAAAGGAGAGCGCGATCGCTCCTGAGATAATGAAGCTGGAGCCCCAGATAACCTTGACCTCCAACAACCTGCTTAAAGGGACTCGTTGGATTCTGTGCATCACGAGATATCGAGCATGGCGTTTGGATTATGAGCTACAAACGGCTGAATATGCATGCTACAGGTCCTCAGGGACTCGGGGCAGGAAGAGAGCAAACAATGGAGCAAGCAAGGTAACAGAAAGCTGGCGTGTCCGCAGTAAGAACGGATCTCTGAAGGCGTTTACCGGCTCGGCATGTTGCTCTGGTTTCATTTCACCGTGAGGTTTCACCGAGGTGCTTGTGACACAGCCGGCTGGCAAAGTAGTTCCTCTGCTGTATCCTCATGTCGCCCAACTCCAAACGGTCATATCCGGTTACACAAGCCTCAATGACCCATCGCTGCCAGAAGGCTGGGAGAACGGAGGGAACCGGGTGGAGAACAGGGCAGCGGGTCACTGGTTCCTCTACGGGAACCAAACCAACCTGGAGCCGGTCCACGGTTTAATCCTACACAATCAAGTACACAATCAAGAATGCAGAAACGCTCATTCTTTGGCATTTATGCGTGGGAAAAATGATCAAAATGGATTAATTGATTATTTTATTGTTTCAGCTGGAGAACCAGGTGGAGCCGTAGCCTCAGCAGTAAACTGAACACCTTTAGGTTTGGTACTGTTGGTCAGACTAAACAAGACTGTTTGAAGACGTCACCTTGGGCTCAGAGCACTTTTCACACAATTTATAGACAAAACAATTGATGAAAATGATGCATAAGAGATGCTGCTGCACGCGAGATGCTGCATTGCAGCCGCTGAAGCGGGCCGAGAACCGTATTAATAAAAAGCAAAACTGGTGAATAAAGCAACAAGTTAAGGGTTACTTTAACTCGCATAACAAAGACAAGTGCACGGCCCGGCCTCAATGCGCCGCTCTGCTCAGCCTCACTGGAGTCCATACCTTCCTCCTGATGCCATCAGGACTTTAAACCCACTGAAGTACTCGACTGTAACGTTATGGATTAGCTGTGTCCTGCAGCAGAATATCCTCGTAAGCTGGTTTTAATGGATCTTGGAAAAAGCAGCAGCAGCCGAGCACTTAAAAAAAAAAAAAAAAAAAAAGCAGCATCTGCGTCTGACTTTGGAAAATACACATTTGAGTTTAGACTCATTATTGGTCATAAGAAGGAAATAAAGAAACAGGGCCGGGCATTTCCAACCCCCCTCCTTTGGAGAAGGAGATGAAATCTGGTGGGAAGAGAAATTAAGTTTTGTTTTGCGTCGTCTGACTTTCACTGAGGTTGTCAGAGGGCTGGACCAGAACAGGCTGGACCAGAACAGGCTGGACCAGAACAGGCTGGACCAGAACAGGCTGGTTCCCAGGGCTGTTACTGGCCTGTCAGCTGTATCTGCTGAATAATGTGGATTTTCTTCATATTGTATATTTATCGAGTTATATTTAGTGTTAACTGCAAGAGTAATGTCAAACTCTGATAATTAGGGCCGCATGCTATAAAACAGACTTTTTGAGAAATAACACTGCATGCTTGTTTATTACATGACCCGTATTCATAAGAGGAAATCAATATCCGTTTAATTTTTGGTGCGCCCTGTGGGGTGATGCATGCACGTTGCTCTCAACACGTAGAAACCAGAAAGAGGCGTCGTGGTTAACAGCCTTCTTGACCAGCGGGTGGAAACGCTCCGTACAACAAGAGCGTGACGGTTTATTTTGGAGGGTCCTTTTCAAGATAAGCTGTTTTTCTCTGATTAAGTTTAACGCTAGAACCTGCTGCTCAGACGACCGCTGGCTGTGTTAAGATTAGGTCTGCACGACGGCAGAGAAAAGCAGACATTGCATGTGTATATATTATATTATATTATATTATATTATATTTACCCTTTGCAGACTATATTTTAAGATGTTTTCCCTCAGTCTGGTGCACTTTCTAAACCAAATTAAGGTTAGATTTAGAACAATTTGATCATAAACACATTGGTTGTGTGATTGCCGACGACGCTGCAAGAAAGCCACACCCACAACAAAGCCACGCCCACAACAGGAACCAAGAGGCCTCCAGGAGAGCTGGTTTCTCCAAACCAGTCTGCATGAAGCCGGCTTTGAGCTGGCGAGCAGCAGGTGACGTTGACCTCGTCTCCGTTGGTCCCCGTCATGAACGCGCAGACAAAGACTCTTTTGTTGGTAGATTTGGTCGCTCGGCCCACTTAGAGTTGGGCGCGATAAGGAGCTCAGGCTCCCCGCCGGGTAAACACAGTCGCTCTGTGGGCCGAGGCGTCGCCGGTTCGATGCTATGCAAACGAGGACTCGTGGGGACGGCGAGGCTCCCTGAACAGGACGGGGCCGATTTCTGTGTCAACACGAGCGACGGCAATGTGGTTTTGTAGTACAGACCTGATGGGATGTCCCCATAATTAGCGGCACCGCCGGGCGGATCCAGATCTCCCATTTGGGGTGTGCTGAATCTACTGACCTTGAAATGAGCGGAAGGGCCAGAACTTTCAATCAGCTGCAGCCCTCGAGCCAAAACCTCATTTCACACTTCATAAAAACGACGTTCCTCATACTACTCATACCACTACAGCGACTCGGTTCCTCCTTCAAACAAAGTCGAGCTCGTGAGGCGTGTTGCTCTTAACCGACTCCACGCCATGTGTGGACGCATGTTATTACTCATCCCCGCTCCTCACCACATCCCCAGAAACGGTTCCTCAGGAATGTGCATGGAGTAGTAACGGATCATTTAGACGAATGCACAAGGGCGTGGGAAAGGGAAGGTCGGAGGTTTGATTAAATCAACAGGTGAACGCACATCCCGTGACGGTCAGCGCGACCTTGAGCAGGAAACTGGAGCTCAACCTGCTCGCCGAGCCCGAGGAGCTGAAAGAAGGCTGGGGGGGAGAGCTGGCTGGATGGAGAGCAGCTCTCAGGCGCCCTGGGAGACTTGGCAAGCTGAGCCTTTTCTGCTTTTTAAATAAAATAAAAATTTATAAAACAGAGCACAACAGTTTCTTGAGCTCAGGGGGTCACGACATAAACAAAATAAAAAGAAAGATGACACAAATCTCCTTTTATCTCCATTGCAACTTGAGGCCGACTCGCCCTTCCCTAAAACCTCAAACACACACAGGCGTGTTCGTTTTAACTTCCTTTATACGACCCATCAAACGGCCGACGTAGAAACGGGACCCGGAGGTAAACAAAGATTAGCCATCAGAGTCACAGGGACAGAGGAGGGAACAGTTCCCACGACTTGGTGTGCAGAACAGAAGGATATCCAAGCAGCAACACATGAATCCAGCATAATGAGTCCTCATTCATGAGGTTTGTGATGCAGAAACAGAGCCCAAAACACACCATTAAATACGCCAATCGTTTTGCTCAGAGATATTGTATTTTTCCATATAAAATCCCCAAATAGCTCAAATCTTGCCCTCAGCTGGAGGCTACTCATCCAAAGTGTGGTTTGGACTTTTCTGTCTAAACATAGCAGGACTACGAATCACACACACACACACACACACACACACACACACACACACACACACACACACACACACACACACACACACACACACACACACACACACACACACACACACACACACACACACACACACACACACACACACACACACACACACACACACACACACACACACACACACACACACACACACACACACACACACACACACACACACACACACACACACACACTTTTATCTTGGAGAGCATATATGGCATCAGACAGAAGAGGAGGAGGAAGAGCAGATTATAGGTCTGGAAGAGGAAGAAATGAGGTGAAATAAAAAGACAAAAACACCTTTAAGAAAATATTCTCTCAGTTATCTGTCGAATATTAGATTTACATTGACCTGCTTTAATGCCTCAGATATGTATTATTGTGTGTTGGAGTCTCTATGGTTTTACAAACCTAATAATTTAATTGATTAGAAAACAAACAATAAGTTGATGGTGGATTTTCCATTATGGAGATTATCTACAGTCTAATAAATAACTACAGGATGTTACTATCCCCCCCCCTAATTGTATTAATTATGTTATTATGCAGAAGAGCCTTATGAGTAATGATTACTTTATTGAAATAATATAGTAAAAAAAAAAAAACAATTTATATGTTAATGTGAGTGAATGATTATCAAGAGACTTGGTGAGTGTTTACACTGGCAGAGCAGCAACTAATGATTAATGTGTTGGTGATTTATTGATTTATTCTCATAAACTGATATATTGTTTTAGTTTTAACATATTAAATAAACACAGTTACAACTCAAAAGCAGCGGTGTTAAACTTATTTTAAACACCGTTTCGCCACCACGCGAGTTTTTTTTTTTTTTTTTTACTTTGTTTGTTTTTCTGGAGTGTTTTTTTTAATGAACGTAAGAAACGTAACAAAGGTGCGCGGACAAGATAATGACCCTCACGTTAACCTTTCCACGCGCAATAAGTCCGCTACCGTGACGTCACTGGGTTAACTTACTCCTGGGGGCGGGTAGATGGTCTCTGGTGATACGAAACGGGTTTTCCTCCTCCAGAGTCTTCTGAGAAAACTCCTCAAGGGGGTTAAACCCACTTGTTTTTCAACCGTCCCTCGTCGCCCCAAAAATGGCGGAAAAGTTTAATAAATCCATGCGATTTCGTATTTTTTTTCTTCCTTCTTCTTCTTCTTCTTCTTCTTCTTCTTCTTTTTTTTTTTTTCTTCTTCTTCTTCTTCTTCTTCTTCTTCTTCCAAGCAGCTAAAAGCAAACCGTCGTCTTTGAAGCAGACTCCTCCCGTGGTTCCTCTCCGTCGCAGACTGGGAGACTCGCAGTTAACAGGACCGTCTTCTTCTCTTGACGGCGATGACGCGGCGCCCACTAGTTTTGGGGGCGGGGCTCTCTCTCTCTCTCTCTGTCTCTCTCTCTCTCTCTCTCTCTCTCTCTCGCTCTCTCTGTCTCTCTCTCTCTCTCTCTCTCTCTCTCGCTCTCTCTGTCTCTCTCTCTCTCTCTCTCTCGCTCTCTCTGTCTCTCTCTCTCTCTCTCTCTCTCTCTCTCGCTCTCTCTGTCTCTCTCTCTCTTCTGCGCGCGCACGCCAAAGCAAAACGGTTGAAGTAGTCTCGTTTTAAAAGAAATGGGGAGCTACATTATGTGCTGATTGCATTTTAAATGATAAATCTGAAGTATCAAATAAATGTAAAGGAGTAGAAGAAGATGTAGTGGAAGAAAATTACCTTTAAATTATGGGCTGATTTATTTTTAATACTCACATGTACATTTAAACAGTTTGCTTCTTATATAATAGCCATAATAACGAAAGATCCCTCCCTAACATGCTTCCCATGGACGTTTATAGTTCTACATTATGTTGACATATGCTGCACAGCTTACCTGAAGTTCACGGTGATTATTAAAATAAATTAAACGTGTAAACTGTTGTTTCATTCTTCTTATTCATCTCGAGGACTGACTGTGCCTTTGATAACACAAACGTGCTCGTAAACCAAACAAACAATTAAATCATCTTGAGTAGGTAACGCCTGCCAGCAGTAAAAATATGTGACAGGATGTGACAAGCTTTCATTGTGTGATGGTTCTGGCGCCACCTGTGGCCTAACGTGGTAGTGCCTCTGAGCACCAGGGTCCCTTTAGAAAACCTCTCATTTTACTGCAGCAGGGTCTGACAGTCTGCCCCTCTCAGTCCTGGTTCTGGTTCTTCCGTTGCCCCCCTTCCCTTTAGTGGACCAAGCATGAGGAGGAGGAGGAGGAGGAGGAGGAGGAGGAGCTGAGCTCTCCTCGTCCCGGAGCTTCAACTTCACGAACACGGATCTGAGTCTCTGCATGGCGGATCACATTGATATGGTGTCATAAACGTTCCTCACGATAACTTGTATTAATATAATTATCTATAAAAAAAACAACCTCACAAGTTCCCTTTTGATAGCATTCACAACCTTTAAGACACTCTTTTCATGAGAGCGACCTGGCTCTCAATCCCGCTCTCTCTTTGTTTGCTAATTCGTGAGCAAACACACGAGTCTGTCATCAGTCTGCAAATAGAGATCAGTCACTGTTCAGCCTGCTGACGCAACTGTCGCATTAAAACCTGTTTATTTAATCTCCTCAGAATTAAAAATCATATGTAACTGGTGGTCAAAGGTCAAAGAAATAAAAGATACAGAGCTTTCGTGAGAGGGAGCAGCTGTTGGCTCTTTATCATCGTCAATTTAGCGATTATGTGAGGAGGTCTGGTTGATCCGGTTCCACTCAGGACCCATAACGCCGTCACCCAGGATATGATAACTCATTGTCTCCTTTCACTTGTTTCTCTTCAGGTTTTCTCTTCAGGCACCTCAACAGCAGGACTAAAGGGTCCAGACAAGAGGCCCCCAGATGGCAGTTTGAGGTGTGTGTGTGTGTGTGTGTGTGTGTGTGTGTGTGTGTGTGTGTGTGTTGGGTGTGGGGTCTCCGAACAGCAGGGGGGCCCGTCCCCAGGCTGTCCTGTCTCGTAATGACCCGGGCCCAAGACAAAAGGGGGTCTGGGGGCTCCAGGTCCCTCGTGTAGCAGACCCACAGCTGGCCTCCCCCTGTGGAGGAGACAATGGACACCAAGCTGCTCATAAATAGTCATTCACATTCGCCCGGCCTGAGGCCGTCCAGATATGACTTAAAGATGTCCCCCAGACGGATCTCTGTGGAAGTAAAGATAAAAAGCAAACAAACTATAGTCGCATAGTTGCAGTCAGACGAAAGCCACAAAATGTGGCAATCAAAGCCAGAAGCAGAACTCGTTTGCAACATTGTCACAAATTTCAAGAATTACAAAGATGTGCTTGAAGTGGAAGCCGAAGATGGAAACGGGTTTTACCTCAAAAGCTCCTCCGAGGATCTCCTCATTAATACAGAAAAAAAGGTCAAAAGGCGCCATGTGAACATGGCCCCTTAGTGGGGTTTAGAAAATAAAACATCACAATAAATCACAAAGTAACTCAATGGGACACGAACACTGGTCTCCTGGTTGAAAGTCATGTGTTTATTTGTTGGCTTTAGTCAAATAACAAAAATATGAAACAACAGAAGGCTTATGATGGACATACTTGTCCCACTCGGGTTGCCGTATGTTTCAGATGTGATCATCTGCTGCAGAATGAATGAATAGCCATTTTCATGTTTTAATGCTAACAATGATACGCTGATTACCACCACACCAATTACATCTCCTCAGTACAACATTAAGCCAATTACCGACTCAGACTCACAGTTTTCCTCAACGTAATTACCGGCGAGTGATAATTGCCTAATTTGTCAAACCCGTTAACACACACACGCATGTGGTCCACGCCCTGCTAACCCCGGCTAACGGCGCTAACGAGACCGGATAGGATGACCGGACGGACAGCCGGGACTCAGGTGTCTCCTCTCCGTCCGCCGCCCAGAGGTTCAGGTGGTCAGCGAGGCGTTGTTATACCGCGTGTGTGTGTGTGTGTGTGTGTGTGTGTGTGAGATCACTTAAGGGTGTCACTGCTGCCACCCAGCTGATCCTGTGTATCAGGTTCAATCACACGAAAAACGAGTGAGGAAGACTGAGGATTATCATTATGTTAGACTTCAGTATCCATCAGGAGGAGACAGAAATACAACTTTATTTACAACAAATACAGTTTTATTTAAATGCTGTAAACTAAAATGAAAACGTAAAAATAATTTGAATTAAAAAACAAGTGTTTTGTTTCAAGCTGCAGCTTCTGTATATTTAATGAGAGCGATGGTGTGATTACATCCTCCAGGGAATCTGAGCCAGGAACCGACACAAAGACACACACACACACACACACACACACACACACACACACACACACACACACACACACACACACACACACACACACACACACACACACACACACACACACACACACACACACATACACACACACACACACACACACACACACACACACACACACAGCTTCCAGTAGCACGCTGATTTATAAACTGAAAGCAATAGAAGATTTAACACTCATGTGTTGTAAAACTTTATTGTGCGGTTGAAACGGTTGAAACTGTTGAAACACACACACACACACACACACACACACACACACACACACACACACACACACACACACACACCTTATCAGCTCATCAAATAGCAAACAAACTTACTTTCCAATGTAAACTGTGAGATATATAAACACAATTTATGGCCATAAAAACATTTAAATAGAGGAAACACAGATAAATAAATACAAACGATTCACCAGCAGATTATATTTCTTCGGGCCTTCTGTGGATTGGACAAGACGACCATATTTCTTGGAGGTGCAAAAGATTTTTATTTATCGTAGAGACATAAATATAACGTTAATAAAAGTTCTCATCTTTAAAGCGACGCCTCAGCAAACGGCTGAGAGACGCCGAGGAGATCGAGACCCTTTGTTACGTTGCTGTGGCAACACGAGACAACAAAGTCAGAAACTATGCAGTGAAATGTTTGTGTTGAGAATGACGTCGTGAGGAGGAAGCCGAGAAGCAGTTGCTGGGAAATGAAACTCATCAGAGGCATCAAACCGAGCTATTTCTGGCTACATGCTAACATACCGGAGGTGATCTTTGTGAACGGGTCCTGACCTCAAATGTCAAACCTTCAGAAGCTCCTTCTTCAGCTGGTTAAAGACTTTTTAAATCATTATTTTACTTTTTTAGAAGATGTATATGGAGTCCAAAGTGTTGCATATTAAACAGTTAAATAGGCAAAATAAATAGTATTAAGAATAAATATATATCTGTAATATAATCATTTGTGAAATTATAAAAAATCCACTCATTATTATACATTTATAATTATTAATTTTCCATTCCTTTTTCTCATATTGCAAAATATTGTATTTTTTTACATTTTATTTTTACACATTAGTGTTGACGGCCAATCACATGCCATGAGTTTTTCATAATTTCCCCAAATTCCATCACAAGATTGTTTGTGTCGTAGTGTCCAGTGATCCAGTTCCAGTGATCTTCTGAAGGAAAACAAAGCGTAAACACAAGAAGCAGAAGCTTCTCATCGAGGTCATCGGAGCCACAACACGCCGTGTACCCAGTTTACCCAGTTTATGATGGGAAATTCCTGAGACGTCTCTGAGCAGCAGAGAGACGCTGTTCTGGGTCAGGCCTCTGTACGGTCACACACACACACACACACACACACACACACACACACACACACACACACACAGATGCATAACAAAGATATATCCTAAACTATCTCAGTAAAAACATTTGACTCTAATATGTCAACTCGGTGAAACAATATTTGAGTTTTTTCACATTTCTGTTCAGGAAATGTGAAAAAAATATGTCTCGTTAAATGCATCGTTAAACATAACGTGGGGTTTCTGGTTCAAATCTGGGGATTTAGCAGCTTTTGGTGTTTCTAAAAATCTTGATTCTGGCCTTGAAACAGTTGAAAGTCAACCAGATGAGAACAAAATCACATGTTCAGGTCTCATAGGATCCGTTTATACGTAATATTTGTGTGTATCTGGTGCAATTGTATGAAAGAAAACTAAATAAAGTTTAAATGATGAGACACTAAACCCTGAAAACACTGTTTCTCTGCTGTGACTGGTTGGATATCAGGGGAGGAACGGTGGTTTAAATTCTTTGTCATTTATCTGACGGCTCCTCTCGCAGCAACAATGGCCGCTTTGTGGCCCAGGGGCTCAGATCCTGGCAGCGACGGCATCGGTCCTGTGACTTCGGGTCCCGGGTGGCCGTCCGCTCGCACAATCCCAGGATTCTTTGCTAGATCAGAAGACTAAAGGCCGATGACACATCATCAGAGAGGAAATGTGGACGCCGCCGGCCGACGACGTCACCTTTCAAAAGCTCAGGTGTTCTCTGGGTCCAGCTCAGAGGACCCGGCTCAGTGGACCCGGCTCGGAGGACCCGGCTCGGAGGACCCGGCTCGGAGGACCCGGCTCGGTGGACCCGGCTCGGAGGACCCGGCTCAGTGGACCCGGCTCAGTGGACCCGGCTCAGAGGACCCGGCTCAGTGGACCCGGCTCAGTGGACCCGGCTCAGTGGACCCGGCTCAGAGGACCCGGCTCAGTGGACCCGGCTCAGTGGACCCGGCTCAGAGGACCCGGCTCAGAGGACCCGGCTCAGAGGACCCGGCTCAGTGGACCCGGCTCAGAGGACCCGGCTCAGAGGACCCGGCTCAGAGGACCCGGCTCAGTGGACCCGGCTCAGTGGTCAGAGCACATCAGAGCCGGCTTGATTACTGTGGAGGTGATTTTTAATAATCACCGTGAACTTGAAGTTCACGGTGATTATTAAAATAAATTAAACGTGTAAACTGTTGTTTCATTCTTCTTATTCATCTCGAGGACTGACTGTGCCTTTGATAACACAAACGTGCTCGTAAACCAAACAAACAATTAAATCATCTTGAGTAGGTAACGCCTGCCAGCAGGAAAAATATGTGACAGGATGTGACAAGCTTTCATTGTGTGATGGTTCTGGCGCCCCCTGTGGCCTAACGTGGTAGTGCCTCTGAGCACCAGGGTCCCTTTAGAAAACCTCTCATTTTACTGCAGCAGGGTCTGACAGTCTGCCCCTCTCGGTCCTGGTTCTGGTTCTTCCGTTGCCCCCCTTCCCTTTAGTGGACCAAGCAATATGTCCTGGAGGAGGAGGAGGAGGAGGAGGAGGAGGAGGAGGAGGAGGAGGAGGAGGAGGAGGAGGAGGAGGAGGAGGAGGAGGAGGAGGTGATGTGGTGGTGATGAGGCTTGCGCAGAACTTAATAGAATATTAAAATATATTACTTCTGTTCTGGTGTTGTATAAAAACTGTGAAAGAGAAGTACGTTTGGTACTCTGGGAAAGTGTAAATAAAGAAAGCTGTAAACAGGTGAATGAGGTGTGAAGGATTAAATTAAATTCATTTAAAATCATACGCAAAGTAAACCAAGAGTTTCATGCACTTTTCTTGTGAAACTGTTAACGGCACCTTGAATACCAAATGAATCCTCTCACTTCCACATTCGTGAAGCAAACCGACACAGATGTTCGTGTGAGGGAGGAAGCACCGCGGTCGGGTTAGTGGAAATGTTCGGCTGTAAAACCACCAATCGAATGGCAACTGGGAGGAGCCTAAATGACTTCAGTAGTTCAGTTGAAGCCTGATAAAGAAACTTAAAATACACAGTAGATCAGGAGAGAATTAAGGGTCTGGCAGTCTGCTCCTCTCAGTCCTGGTTCTGGTTCTCCCGTGACCCCCTTCCCTCCAGCGGGACCAGCACGACGTCCTGGGTCCCTAGCAGCCTGGTGGTGTTGGTGGAGGAGGATGAGGAGGAGGAAGAGGAGGAGGCTGCTGCCGGGAGCTGAGCTCTCCTCGTCCCTCCGGCGCTCCGACTGCCGGTGAAGCCGGGATCGGGTCTCACTGCCGGCCTCCCGGTCTCCAACAAATCTACATCCCCATGAACCAAAATTGCTCAACAGATGCAGTTTTAATAACTGAATCAAAACATAACAGAAACACAAGACAAGGACATTATTATCCGTCCCCCAGTCGGATGCTTTCATGACCCGTTCTCCACCTCGACCTCCGGCTCCTGTCGCCTGATTTTAAAGTGATCCACCGAAAGCAAGCAACAGAAAACCATCAACTCGTGATGTAACAACGAGAATCGTCTTGTTTCAGGAGCGGCTGCAGCAGGCGTCCGAGTGGGAGGAGTTTCTGGTGAAGCCGCATGATGTCATCGGCGGCTAAACAACAAGCACAAGAGGAACTATACAGGAATAAACTGCAGTTAACGGTTCCTCACAGTAACAAAAGCTTTGCATCCTTTTCCTGCCTTGTGATGTGCATCATGTGATTCAGACATGTGAGTCATGTGATCAGACAGGCCAGTGAGCAAGGCTCCGGGTGTCAATCACAGCTGTGAGCTACTGACACTGATCAGGTGGCTCGGGAGGTCCCGCCTCTCTGGGCAGTGACCGAAGCGGCTATCGCACCGGTATTCTGGTTCTTTTCCAGAGTCATGTGTTCTCACCACAGACCTACAGACCTACAGACCTATAGACCTACAGACCTACAGACCTACAGACCTATAGACCTACAGACCTACAGACCTACAGACCTATAGACCTACAGACCTACAGACCTATAGACCTACAGACCTACATACCTACAGACCTACAGACCTACAGACCTACATACCTACAGACCTACAGACCTACATACCTACAGACCTACAGACCTACAGACCTATAGACCTACAGACCTACAGACCTACAGACCTACAGACCTACAGACCTATAGACCTACAGACCTACAGACCTATAGACCTACAGACCGAAGGACCTACAGACCTATAGACCTACAGACCTACAGACCTACAGACCTACAGACCTATAGACCTACAGACCTACAGACCTACAGACCTATAGACCTACAGACCTACAGACCTACAGACCTATAGACCTACAGACCTACAGACCTACAGACCTACAGACCTACAGACCTACAGACCTATAGACCTACATACCTACAGACCTACAGGCCTATAGACCTACAGACCTACAGACCTATAGACCTACAGACCTACAGACCTACAGACCTACAGACCTACAGACCTACAGACCTACAGGCCTATAGACCTACAGACCTACAGACCTACAGACCTATAGACCTACAGACCTACAGACCTACAGACCTACAGACCTACAGACCTACAGACCTATAGACCTACAGACCTACAGACCTACATACCTACAGACCTACAGACCTACAGACCTACAGACCTATAGACCTACAGGCCTACAGACCTACAGACCTACAGACCTACAGACCTATAGACCTACAGACCTACAGACCTACATACCTACAGACCTACAGACCTACAGACCTATAGACCTACAGACCTACAGACCTACAGACCTACAGACCTATAGACCTACAGGCCTACAGGCCTACAGGCCTACAGGCCCACAGACTTTCACATCCCTTTAACTCTGAAGAAACTGCTGATGGCGTCCTCAACATTTGACCCTACAAGGTCACGGGACGCGATCAGATGACCTGGCGGGTGGAACTTCTCACGACTTTGTCCAAGACACACACACACACACACACACACACACACACACACACACACACACACACACACACACACACACACACACACACACACACACACACACACACACACACACACACACACAGGAATGCCTCATTTTGCATTTTCAATCAGTTTCATTTAGGTTTTCAGAGTGTTTGAGTTTTGTTTCTGCTCGTTAGTTCAGTTTCACTTCACTATAATAACTCTTCTCTGAACAAACGTTTAACAAACACTCTTTTCCTGCCGCCTCGTGTTTCAAAGCTCGTCTTTCTCAACAATCAGGACCAAACAGCTTCACTCTCTCTCGCTGCAGAAGCTTTGATGGCGATGCTGCAAACGAAGCCTGCTCTCGTGTTACAGACAAAGATGGAGAGATTAGAAGAGCCTGGCGGCGGTGACTTTTATCTGAGCCGTGAGGCCGTGAGGCCAGCAGGTGGGTTGACTTATTAAATTGCATTTGATATACAAGGATCAGCGCTGATGCAACTGGAGGTTAAAGCACATTCATCTGAACAATATCTGATGCATGAAATGAAACGTGAAGGACGTTCAATAAACAACATCGCTTTTGGGTTTGGTGTGTGTGTGTGTGTGTGTGTGTGTGTGTGTGTGTGTCTGTTTGGGAAGAGGAAACTGTTTCCATGGCGAGTCCTCGGGGGACGGCGGAGGAGACAAATGGTTTTCTGGTTAATGAGCAGACGCTTTATCGCCTTACCAGTGAAACCAGTGGCGTTCATGGGAACATGGGAACCTTCCTGTATCTTCCCGCTCTTCGCCTGACTTATATTTAGGTGTGTGTGTCTTAATAAAAACAACTCATGCTGTGTGTTGGTGTAGAAGCTGATTATTTCATCAGTGTGTTTTACTTTTGTTGTCTTATTGCTTTGCTTTGCTTTAAGGTGCAATATAAATAAAGTTATTATTAATATTATAGTGTAAAAACATCAGCAAAATCCACTCCAGGGTAATTGTTTTTGGTAATTTGATTAATCTGCATTTTATTTAGGAATATGCACCATTAAAGCAAACATATCCACTAACATGTTGCGTATTTTCAACAAACTATGAATTAAAATGGCCACATATCATAAGTAAGATGAAGATAAGTAACATTTCAGCATTAGAATATCTATATATTGAAAAAACAAAGAGCCGATCTGCAAACATGGACCTGTGACTCCGAGACCCCCCCAACCAGCTTTTTAAAAGCCTCGTCACGTTCTTTACGCGTGTTTCTCTTTGAGGAAATATTTAAACTTTCGCTTCCATTAGAATTCCTCCGCGTGGAGGAAATACCAGGGACTCGGGCCGCCGGCTCGCCCGCTGTAGTCACCGGCCGAGTGAGTCACGGCTGCATCCGCGGCCTGAGAGCTGTGCTGGGCCGTCCACCACATGAGGAATGTGAGGGAGGGATAAATAAGAAATGTTTGATGACGATGAAGCCATTTAAACTGGATTCATCTCGTTTATTAAAGTGTTGCTGCGAAGAAAAGGACGGTGACCGGGGCGACTGTGGCTCAGTGGTTAGCAAGTCAGTCTTTCAATCAGAAGGTCGGTGGTTCAAACCCCGGCTCAGCCAGTCCATGTCGTTGTGTCCTTGAGCAAGACACTTAACCCTCATTGCTCACCGTTGCTGTGTCTACGGTCTACTGTATATCATGTAAGTCTCTTTGGATAAAAGCGTCAGCTAAATGAAATGTAATGTCATTTATATATTTTATATCTTATAACATAAAAACTGTAGATTTGGTTTGAAAATAAAGGAACGAAGTTTCAGAGGAGCGTGACGGAGTGTGTGTGTTTGTTGCTGCTGCTGTCTGTGATACACTCTCACGGGGAATAACAAAGCACACACACACACACACACAGACACACACACACATACCCTCTCAACTGTATGTGTGTGTGTGTGTGTGTGTGTGTCTGTGTCTTTTTAACTTCACTCCCCATTAAATGAAAAAGCTTCCAGGCTGGTGATGCTTGAAATCATGAATTGTTCAAATAAGTTTATTGTTAACCATAAAAAGGACATTTTTTTCAGGCCCTTTCCTTCCAAACCAATTAGAGGAGAGAGTCAAGACACGGAAATTGACGTCAAACTCGATAAGATGTCAAAGTCAAAGTCAAAGTCAGCTTTAATGTCAATTCTTTACATGTGCAAACATACAAAAGATCGAAAGAATGTTTCTCTTCTGTCCAACATAAAGTGAATAGTGAATAATAATAATAATAATAAAGTGCAAAAACAAATTAAGAAAAAGAGGGAAACATATAAGCAGTTATAACAACATAAATAACATACATTTGTGAATGACTATGTATGTTAGCAGCAGTCAGACAGAGTTCAGCAGCATTTAGACATGAGTGTCTAAAGAGGACGGAGTGGGAGGGTGGGGAGAGAGTTCAGCTTCCTGACAGCCTGGTGGATGAAGCTGTTGGACAGCCTGGTGGTGCGAGCCCGGAGGCTCCGGTATCTCCTACCGGAGGGCAGGAGGCTGAAGAGACCGTGTGAGGGGTGGCAGGAGTCGCTCACAATCATGGTCACTTTGCGGGTGAGGCGGGTGTCATATGTCCTGCAGGGAGGGGAGGGGGGGGAGTGAGGCACCAATGATCCGTCCAGCTGCATTCACTATGCGCTGCAGGGCTTTCCTGTTGTAGTCTGTGCAGCTTCCGCCCCACACAGTGATGCTGCTGGTCAGGATGCTCTCAATGGTGCCACGGTAGAAGGTGCACATGATGGATGGGGGGCTTCCTGCTTTCCTCAGCTTGCGGAGGAAGTAGAGACGCCTCTGTGCCTTCTTTGCCAGCGATGACGTGTTGGCTGTCCAGGAGAGGTCCTCACTGATGTCCACCCCCAGGAATTTGGTGCTGCTGACTCGCTCAATGTCCGCACCGTTGATGGTCAGTGGTGGGTGATGAGTGTGGCCTTTCCGGAAGTCAACAACAATCTCCTTGGTCTTGCTGTTGTTGAGCAGGAGGTTGTTGTCTCCGCACCACGTGGTCAGAAGGTTGACCTCCTTCCTGTAGAGGGTCTCATCATCCTTGGTGATGAGACCTATCAGCGTTGTGTCGTCTGCAAACTTGACCAGGTGATTGGTGCTGTAGGTGGTTTTGCAGTCGTGTGTCAGCAAAGTGAAGAGCAGTGGACTGAGCACACAGCCCTGAGGGGCCCCTGTACTCAGTGTGATGCTGCTCGAGGTGTTGTTGCCGACGCGTACTGCTTGTGGCCTCTCACTGAGGAAGTCCAGCAGCCAGTTACACAGCGAGGCGTTGAGTCCCAGCTGGTCAAGTTTGCGGATGAGTTGTTTTGAGATGATGGTGTTGAATGCTGAACTAAAGTCTATGAACAGGATTCTCACATATGAGTCTTTTTTGTCCAGGTGGGTGAGGGCTGGGTGGAGAGCAGAGCAGATTGCATCCTCCGTGGACCGTTTGGCACGGTATGCTGTAAAGGGTCCAGGGTGGGGGGGAGAATGGATTTGATGTGTGACATGACTAGTCGTTCAAAGCACTTCATGATTATGGGGGTAAGTGCCACTGGATGATAGTCATTGAAGCAGGATGGAGTGGATTTCTTTGGCACAGGTATGATGGTGGTGGCCTTGAAGCACGATGGAACAACAGCTTGTCTCAGAAGTGTTGAAGACATCCGTGAAGACGTCCTTAAGCTCCTCTGCGCAGTCCCTCAACACACGACCAGGGATGTTGTCTGGACCTGTTGCCTTGCGGGTGTTGATAGTGGAGAGAGTCCTCTTCACGCTGGCAGCAGACACGCACAGGACCTGGTCATGGGGAGGGGGCGGAGTCTTGTGTGGACGAGTGCTGTTCTGTGCTTCAAACCGTGCAAAGAAACTGTTGAGGTCGTTAAGCAGAGAGATGTTGCTGTTGCAGGTCTGTGGCGCGGGTTTATAGTCTGTGATGGTCTGAATGCCCTGCCACAGGCTCTGTGTGTCTCTGCTGTCTTTGAAGTGACAGGTTATCTTGTTTGTGTAATCCTGTTTTGCTTTCCTGATGCTGTGGCACAGGTTGGCTCTCGCTGTTCTCAGGTCCATTTCGTCCCCGACTCTGAAGGCTTTGTTCCTGGCCCTCAGGAGCCGGTGGACTTCCCCTGTCAGCCACGGCTTCTGGTTAGCCCGAGTGGTGATGGTCTTTACGTGGGTCACATCATCAATGCACTTACTAATGTAAGAAGTAACAGTGTCTGTGTACTCCCCAATGTCTGTGTGGTTGTTGTATCAGAATCAGAATCAGAACCATTTATTGCCATGTACGTTTACACATACAAGGAATTTGTCCTGGCGGGAAGGTGCATACGTGGCTGCCTGCTTAAACATTTCCCAGTCTGTTGAGCCAAAGGGGGCTGTTGAGGGCTCGTAGATAACCCGCCCTGTCAGGAACGCCCTTATCATCCTTATCACATGTTTCCTGGCAGCGTGTCTCTTTCATGCAATCAGTGTTGAGGATAAGACGCCCGATGAAGAGAAACAAAACATGCAGCGCATGAAACACAGAACACCGACAGAGCTGAGAGAAGGCAAAGAGCGCTGCCTGCTTTTCAAGAAAGCGCTGACTCAGGGGAACCATCGCTGTGTCGTAAAAAGGCTCGCTAATGCATCCGGCTGCTGAGGCGCTATCATCCAGCCACTCTGGGCCCCAGAGGTCATGGAGGCCGGGGCAGGGCAGACGGGAGCCTGGGGCCATCTGGCCCCCTGTGGCCTAACGTGGTAGTGTCTCTGAGCACCAGGGTCCCTTTAGAAAACCTCTCATTTTACTGCAGCAGGTGTCTGACAGTCTGGTCCTCTCAGTCCTGGATCTGGTTCCCCCTTGCCCCCCTTCTTTGCAGCGGGTCCAGCACTAGGTCCTGGGTCTCCAGCAGCTCTGATTATGAGGAGGAGGAGGAGGAGGAGGAGGAGGAGGAGGAGGAGGAGGAGGAGGAGGAGGAGGAGGAGGAGGAGGAGGACACACGTGATTATCTCAATATTTGCATCGGTTCCCATTTATATAGTTGCTTGAGTGAAGTAAATATTTTGCATTTTAATTTTTCTTAAGTATAACCAGCCTCCTCTACTGGGGACCGAGCACATGCTGGTGCAATACCAGTGAGGCATGAAACCAGCGCTCCCACATAGGTGTTATGACGTCTGTCACCAGTGAGTCTGAGTCTGAGCTCAAAGAGAGGACGAGCTCTTCTGTTTCTCAGGAAGAGGAAAGTAGAAAATGCTCTGATGAAACTGATTAAGTGACTCATCACAGGAAGAGACTGTTTACAGGATTTTACTCAGAAACGAAAATCAGCTTACAGTATTCTTGAGGCGTCTGTGCTCACTTCTGTCTAGTTGTCTGTGTTCCTTTAAATACGGTAAAATGGGAAGATGTTTACTCAAAGTCTTTGTACAATTTGAAAAAACAAACCAAAAAACAATGTAACAGTTAAATGAACAGGATGCAGCAGTGGAAGCTTTACCACTCTATTAAAGCTGCATTCTCTCTCCTGACCACCAGGGGGCGACTCCTCTGGTTGTATAGAAGTCTATGCTTCATGTGTTAAAGCTGCATTCTCTCTCCTGACCACCAGGGGGCGACTCCTCTGGTTGTATAGAAGTCTATGCTTCATGTGTAAAGCTGCATTCTCTCTCCTGTCCACTAGGGGGCAACTCCTCTGGCTGTATAGAAGTCTATGCTTCATGTATTAAAGCTGCATTCTCTCTCCTGACCACCAGAGGGTGACTCCTCTGGCTGTATAGAAGTCTATGCTTCATGTGTTAAAGCTGCATTCTCTCTCCTGACCACCAGAGGGTGACTCCTCTGGTTGTATAGAAGTCTATGCTTCATGTGTAAAGCTGCATTCTCTCTCCTGTCCACTAGGGGGCGACTCCTCTGGTTGTATAGAAGTCTATGCTTCATGTGTTAAAGCTGCATTCTCTCTCCTGTCCACCAGGGGGCGACTCCTCTGGTTGTATAGAAGTCTATGCTTCATGTGTTAAAGCTGCATTCTCTCTCCTGACCACCAGGGGGCGAGTCCTCTGGTTGTATAGAAGTCTATGCTTCATGTGTTAAAGCTGCATTCTCTCTCCTGACCACCAGGGGGCGACTCCTCTGGTTGTATAGAAGTCTATGCTTCATGTGTTAAAGCTGCATTCTCTCTCCTGACCACCAGGGGGCGACTCCTCTGGTTGTATAGAAGTCTATATAAATGGCTCTACTTCTCTCTTGATGTATTCCCTCAGTAAACATTGTAAACATGAGTTTATGTCTCAATCTCTAGTTTCAAGTCTTCTTCAATACAGCATGATGTTCATTTAGTACATTATGCTCATTTAGAGTCAAACTGACACACACACACACACACACACACACACACACACACACACACACACATTCCCAAACAATTCCATGTCAAACTGCCGCCTCTAATGAGTCACTTCCTCTGCAGTAGAACCAAAGACTCTCTCTCTCTCTCTCTCTCTCTCTCTCTCTCTCTCTCCCTCTCCCGCTCTCTCCCTCTCTCACTCTCTCTCTCTCTCTCCGTCTCTCTCTCTCCCTCTCTCTCTCTCTCTCAGAGTGATCAACATGTTAGTGGTCCTAACAGTTACCGTGAAGAAAACAAGCGCACCCAACAACAACAACAACACGGTGCAGGAAGAAGAGCAGACAGTAAACAAAGACTTCACAGGACAATATTCACCACTTGGACCTTTTTATGACGTTTTGATGCTTCTGATTGGCTTCTTAAAGCGTTTAGCCACACCCCCTGGTTAAAACGGAGCTCTGCTTTTAATTACAGGTGCATTACTTTATTTTGTTAAGTGATATAACAAACATGCTTAATCCGACCCAAACCACGAGCTCCTCCTCCACCCACCGTGTTGTTCTGGCTTTCCTCTCTGAGCCGGCAGCCTCCTGAAGGCCGGTCGAGGATCGGAGGCGAATCCAAGAAATATAAACACAAAGCCGTGCGGGCCAAACATTCCTGCATGAAATATGGAGAGGAGAACGAGCAGGAACTGAGCGGATGGACCCGAACCGCTGCCTACACGAGAGCTACTGCGATGCCCATATAAGGGCGTCCCTGAAGGCCGGACACAGGGACGAGGAAGCCCTGGTGTCTCTCTACGGAGACTTAAAACTCACACTTTGCTTCCATCGCTCCTCTTCCTGAGGTTTCTGGTATTATTATGATTGTTTTGCCCATTAAAGGAGTTTTTCTTGTCCAGAGTGACGCTGCCCAGGCCCTAAAAACCCCCGGAGGCCAATGTGTGGTTTGAGATATCGGGGCTGCATAAATAAATTAGACTTTTTGTGTGTCTTTTTGTGTGTCTTGAGAGCATTGTGCAACACAAAAGCTGAGCACTTTTAATCATTTTCAGGGTGTGGCCTCCCATTGTTCTTCTTTTCCTTCAAAACTTTTAAAACTTTTTTCCAATAATGGCGTGTAGTTTCTTTTATTGACAGTAAAGGATACACAATGAGGATGGAGGTTTCCTGTGAGCCTTTGGGAGCATCGTCACACATCACTGCAGCTACGCACACTCTTGTGGTGACTCTGGCGGGAAAACCGTTATTTTTCGGTTGGCCTAATTTTAAATGTGAGCACTTACAGTAAAATCGCTTTATCGGACTCCCACAGCTGCGAGTGCAGACAATAGTTTCTGTGTGTTCTTTTTCTAGGACGATGAATCTTTTGTGTCACCTTTAATGCGTTGAAAACATTATTTTACACATGAAGGGTGATTTTAAACCAAGGAGCACATGATGTGTTTCTTGTTTACCACATGGTTTACCCTCCAATAGTCTGTCAATATGTTATAAAGCCTCCTCTGGCGGCATCTGTTTCACCATATATGCAATTTTCTTTTGCAAAAATTCCATATCTTTGTATTTTTTTCTTTCAAAATCCAATTTTTCTTTCTTCCTGTAAAACAATATATGACGTGTGCTTACGTGAGCAAATAGCAACCAATAACGTCAAGACATTCATGCATTAATCAATCTGCCAGTCAAAGGTTTTAGCAACAAGGCCGATGTTTGAGCTAAACTCTAAGTCCGCCCACTTTTTCAGCGGTCCAATGAAATGTGAAGGATGCTCTAACGTCTCTTTCACTTTAAGGTTGAGTCCTTATCGCAGCGGGCCGTGGGTTCGAGTCCAGTTCAGGGCTTTTTGCTGCACTCCATCACATCTCTCTGTCTCTCTCTCTCTCTCTCTCTCTCTCTCTCTCTCTCTATCAAATAAAGCAGAAATGCCCCAAAAATATCTTTCAGTTGGACGTTCAAGAACGCTAAATGTAGCTAAATGTAGCCAAATGTAGCTAATCGTAGCTAAACGTAGCTAAATGTAGCTAAACATAGCTAAATGTAGCTAAACGTAGTTAAATGTAGCTAAACGTAGCTAAACGTAGCTAAATGTAGCTAAACGTAGCTAAATGTAGCTAAACATAGCTAAACGTAGCTAAATGTAGCTAAACGTAGCTAAACGTAGCTACACGTAGCTAAACGTAGCTTGACTTGCAGACAACCTTCTGTGAAGGACGAACACGTCTTCACACGTGCAGCTTTTCTTTAGGTACGATGATGTATTTCAACACTATGAGCGGAGCTGGAGTCAGACATTAAATCAGTCGCCTGCAGCATTACTGATGACTCAGAGTGAGAAGGAAAAGGATGTGAAGAAAGTCTAAAACTGGGATGAAGACCAAAGGTCTCCATTGAAGTGATGACATATACTGTATGTGTGAAAGGACCTTTTAGAGACAATACCCAAGAACCTCAACGGACCAGCATGCACTGCAGCCAGACGTGCAGCTCTCTCTCTCTCTCTTTTGCCTCCATTATCTCTCTCTCTCTCACGTGTAACCGACGACCAACATTCCAGCAGTTATATTTGCTCTCTGTCGTCGAAAGGCATTCTGGGAAATGTGGAAAAGAGCCATCGAAGCAGAGATAAAGCAGATAAAGCGGAAAATGCAAACACTTGATCCCAAAGAAGAATTCCTGGAATGCATCACAGATAAGATCATCAGAGATGCACC
This sequence comes from Cottus gobio, assembly GCA_023566465.1. NCBI lineage: Eukaryota > Metazoa > Chordata > Actinopteri > Perciformes > Cottidae > Cottus > Cottus gobio. The sequence continues at coordinate 2,035,697 of CM042225.1, forward strand.
CTTTAATCGTTACACCTCAAATTATACTCGGTCTGACTGCATGGAGGAAACGCAGGACTTTAATCCAGTTTCCAAATAATAGAAACAAAGCCCACAACAACCGGGTGGCCGGCTGCATGACAGACAGTGTTAACGAAAATAAAAATGCAATTCAATTACGGTTACTAATCAAATTGTTGTTGAATACAAAAAGAAGTCAAATCCCAATAGAAGTCGTTACGGTAAAACGATTATTATGTAGAATATTGTTTTGCTTCGTTCCAATCTTAATCTCAGGGGATTTGATAGCAGATATAGGTTATAATAGCCCAGAATGCACTCTGTTATGAGGTTCACACTGCTTTACGTCATTGAAAAGGTTTGCTATCAAAGTAGTCAAAAAATAATCAAGCGTAATAAGTTATTATTATTATTATTATGACTTGAAATCTGTTGCATTACCTTCCCAACATTAAAAGCTCATAAATAGAGTTATCAGTTACTAAATGTATCATGGAAGGTTTGAATTAGTCTGACTTGAAAGGCAGAAGCTATATAAAGGTATATAAAGTGTATACATGCTGAACAATGCATTCCTATCACGTCCATAAAACCAGACACCTGCACCGTCTGCCTTCAGTTTCATATTCGGGTCGGCCTCGTGTTCCTTTGAGCTCAGGGACTTCATAGCGTGATGCGTCTGCACCTCCGTCCGGTTCTGTGAGGAGAGGTGGGAGGAAGGGGGTTTCCTCCTGAGCGCCTCAGGCCTCTTCTGTGGTTCCCCGAGGCAGCGACGTGGCCACGAGGCTCCTTACCTGCACCCAAAGAAATTATTCACAAATAGATCAATCAAAAGAACGACAGCGTTGTGCGTATGACGGTTGAAAAACACATTTCTGTTGAAGGCTTTTTTTCTCTTATATTCCTGGATTACTTTGTAAAAACAGATACTTTGTAGCAGATATCAGATTCAAATCAGAGCTTTTATAAATGGGACTTATGCAGTTTTTTTTTTTTTTTTGCACCACACAGACGTTTACGAATCTGATCAATCAAATAAAACAAAGAGTTCTGTTATGTGAGAAGATTATAGCGAGATAAAAACATGACTTTGCTTTGGTAGAGACGCACAAATCTATGAACAACATTGTGGACCAGTCAGAGTCTGAATGCAAGTCAAGAAATATGCGCCACATTTAAGTGAGTAGCTCATTTTTCGAAGCAGGTGTAACAAAAAGTTTTACAGGTGATACAGTGGGAGATACAGTGTATGAAATTACATCTAAGTGGCAAAAAAATGAAAATATGAAGTTTAAGATGTAGAAAAAGCCAAAGAAAACAAGTGAGAATTTCTTTACAGATATGTATTGATTTGACCTCTGGGGGGTCATGAGCTCTATAGGTCTATAAGGTGTTATTATGGCCTCTTCGTGGATATATATTATGAATAACACCTTCTTTCATGTCTTTGTTCCTGTCCTACAAACAGTCGTAATCATTCCCTCTGAGAAGAGGCCGGAGCTCAGAATGAAAGCTCTTCACACAGCGGGCGGTTTGTCTGGCGCTGAGGAGGCGGGCCAGGCTTGTGATGACTGTTTGCTCAGCGCCACTCGGCACAACACTGCCGCCATTCATCCGCCGCCAACGCGCCGGAAAACTGGACCCCACATACAATGTCCCCACGATGTCAGGCATCACAGCTCACAGAAATACGGCAATATTCATTCATTTATTCTTTTTGTGCAGTGAACAGTGGAAATATATTTATACATTCATGTTTTTCCCCCCCTTTTTGTACCATTGTATATTCACAGGTGCATGCTGGGATATACTCTATTTTACCAGTGAGCTTCAGCAGGTAGAACACACACACACACACACACACACACACACACACACACACACACACACACACACACACACACACACACACACACACACACACACACAGGGTATTCTGTACCTGCAGGATGTGGAGGAAAGGTTCTGGGAACTTTGAGACCGAGGTCTTCTGAGAACTGCGGGAGGAAACTGCAACGAGGGGAAAGAAACCTTCTTCTACTTCAATTCAATATTTCTTTATGACATGTTTCTCAGAATGAATCACATACATTTGTTTCGGTGCATTTGTGCATAACATAGACATCGTTAGATTAGTAAATAAAAAACAAGAAAATAAAAGCATGATTGCAAAAGTGAAGAAACATAAAAATATAAAAAATATAGAAATATGTTTAAAAAATATAGAATTGAAGAAAAATACAATATAAATATTAAACATATTATAACATAGTACAAGAAACAAACACATAGAATAGCAGAAAAATACAATAATAAGAATTATAAAGAAAAATGTAAAAGAATCAGAAGAAAAACAAAAAAGTATGGCCAAGAAAAATATATATTGAACAGCATGAATATATTATATTCAATAATATTATGTAAAAAACTCTAAAGGAGGTTAACAGATCAGAGTCTCAAGGTGCAGCAGCGCCACCGTGTGGACGGATGTTGTCGGTGGTCCTTCCAAAATAAAAGTGTACATTTGAACATTTGTGATTTTTTGTGTCACTCAGATTCGAAAGATATTAAATAAAAATAGGGAATTTGAAGAAGAAAAACTGCTCTTTTGTTGCCTTGAATTATTATTATAGGACAGATATTAAACCTAATGATCCAGTTCAATGATAAAAAGAAAAGGAAAGAAAAGCCTCCAACGGTAACATATAACACATTGTAGGAACCAAATATTTATTAATATAATCAGAAATAATCAGATTACTTGAGTCGAGAGAGCAACTTTCCCCTCTAGTTTCTTTATAAACACTATGTATTTAAGTCTTTTATTTAGGTTTCACACTTTTGGGTCACAACATAATGCTTCAAATCAAACAATCTGACAAAAAAAACAGAAGGTTTCTTTCGTCACAAACAGATATTTTCAGTTTAAAGGCTAATAAACAAAAGCAAAGCTGCCCTATCAACATTTTCTTTCTTTGCCGACTCTGAAATGCTCTTAGGAAGATGGACGGGAGGCGAGATGCAGGGAGACAGGAGACAGATGGAGAGAGGCGGAGCAGCTCCAGGTGGAGGCCTGAAGACTCGTAATGAGGAGAAGTCCAAGTAAACCAATTAACACAGTGGGATGTGGTTTGTGTCCTCTTCCTCCTCCTCTTCCTCCTCCTCCTTCATGGTGATATCTATGAGGTCATGTTTTGACCCTCTTCACCTGTAGAGTCTCCAGAATGTGTTAATGTCACTAAACATCTCTTTAAAGGACGTTATTATATATTCTGAGGGTTTATGCAGAGGTTTGTTCATACAGCATTCATAACCTCATTTATACACATTTTAATACTAAAATCATGGAGAAATTTGATTTTCGTATGCCTGTTCTCTGATTTATGAGACGTATAATCAAAACCTTTGACTCTAATACGCCGACAAAGGTATTTTAAACCAGTCTTTATCTGATGTTTAGATTTTTGTTGTGGAAATGTGTGGAAATTAGCACATATTTAATAAGACAACAAATGTCCAAACGTATTAAATGTTCATAAAACTTAAAATGATTGCACATTGATTTTAATATTCATTGCATGCATTGTGTTTGAGGCCAACTTTGAGGGGGTTTGAGGGACTTTAACCCTTCTGTTGTCTTTCACTTCTTCACCTTCACCCTTTCCTTTGAAAAGCAGGTGCAGGACGCCGCATGTCAGCCCTCCTGCTGCATTTAAAACAAACAGCTAATCTGTAAATCAGATTGGGAGCTCCTCCTCAGACGTCTATCAGGTCCTCGAGTTAAAAGCCACCGGACCATCTGGACCATCTGGTCCCATCCCCACGGCAACCAGGACTCCTCCCGCCGATAAGAGGTTCGGCCTAATCTCCGTCTGACTTACTTGCTGCAGCGGGTCAGCGTGTGCAGAGCCAGGAGGCCGAGGACGCGCCGGAGGTTCCTGCTTGTGTGGAGCACCAGGAGGAGGCCTGGCAGCGATGTACCGCTCGGCCACCGTGTACGGAGGAGGAGGAGGAGGAGGAGGAGGGGAGCACTACTTTGTCCCGGAGGAGGACTGCACCAGTGAGGTGAGGCTTCACAGATATTATATATTATAGAACATTATTATATTTAACGTTATCACAGCCTGCAAAGATTTCCTCACGGAAAAGATTTAACTTAATGAGGCAGATTTTATTGTAATAATGAATCCAATTCAATGAGTCTTGGGAGAATTTAATACATAAGTAAGCGGCACTATTGTTTATTTGCAGAAATACAACCGTTTTATAGTCGGAGTGCACTTAAATAAGTTGCAGTATCTTTTTTTTGAATATTTTAATTGGTTGAAAGATATGTTTATTGTTTAGACGTCATAAATATGAGTTATACACACACGTTGAAATAAAGATGGAAATCCCCAAGTTGAGTTCCTTCTCGTGCACCACATCATCATCATCATCATCATCATCATCATCATCATCATCATCATCATCATCATCATCATCATCATCATCATCATCATCAGCTCTTTGAAACGCAACCACAGCTTTTTGTATTTCATCACAGGATGATGACACCTCATGTGAGGAGAAGTTATTATTATTATTGTCATCATCACTTTAAAATGTTTATGGAATCAGAAGCCAGTTTATTCAGACATTATTAAATTATAAAAATAGCTTGGGTGTACTGGTGCATACCATACAAATAAAAAGTATTACAAAAAACATGAATATGAAATAGAAGAAAAATATAACATAAAAAATATATAATAGAAATATGAAACATATTTGAAGGAGATTAAATGTAATATTTTTTATGATCTTTTTTCAAAATGATTCAGAATCACATACATTTGTACAAAACATAACAAAAACATTGTTAGATTAATAAAACATACAAAGGCAATACAAATATAAAATAATATAAAAATATGTAATTTATATAATATATAATATAGAACAATACAATAGAAATATTATACATATTATAAAATATGTAAAAAGATATATAACAGCAGAAGTAGAATGCTATAATAAACTATACAACTACTATATGGACAAGAAGAAAGAAAACAATGCAAATATGAAAAAATATAAAAAAAGTATGTACAAGAAACATAAATTAAAAAAAAATACAAATATGTATCTGAATTAAAAATGAAAGAGCTGTGCACTTTTTTTAAAGTGTCAAAAGTCCATAAACATCACGAGGCCTTTCAGGATAAACTACAAGTTCAAACAGCAAAGAGTCTCATTCACGTTGATGACGCTTCACGAGCTTCACGACCTTTCAGGATTTTGATCTGGACTCCGAGTGCGGCGAGGACGCAAAGGGGGGCCGGAGCGTCCGCAGGTCTCTGTCTCTGGAGATCTACGGCCTGCAGAGGGAGCCGCACGTCCACTTCTCCAACCGGGAGTACTACCGCAGGCTGGAGGGGCTGAAGAGCGCCCACCTGAGGAACATGGCCGAGCTGGAGGCCATGTACATCAGCCAGGCCGAGGAAGACGAGGGGCGTCCGGGAGGAAGGCAGAGCCGAGAGGAGCGACTGTCAGTCAGGTTGGAGACTTTAAGAAATGAGCATAAAACGTGTGTGTAATTCTGGAGCCAGTTGCATGAATTTAGTTTCAAACTAATCTTGGCCTGAGACTGGCTTTAGATTGTCAGGTTAAAATAGTCTAATTAAGCATAAATGATATCTCCCTTGAACATCATGATATTACATTTCATTTAGCTGACGCTTTTATCCAAAGCGACTTACATGATATACAGTAGACCGTAGACACAGCAACGGTGAGCAATGAGGGTTAAGTGTCTTGCTCAAGGACACAACGACATGGACTGGCTGAGCCGGGGTTTGAACCACCGACCTTCTGATTGAAAGACTGACCTGCTAACCACTGAGCCACAGTCGGCCCTATCTCTCTTGAACATCATGATATCTGCCTCCAGCAGCAGCGGCGGCCCTGCCAGGAAACTCCAGAGGATCAACTCCCAGGAGGAGCTGGACTTTCACGACTCATCCAGCGGGTCAGACCAGTCGGAGCTGTGTGGAGCGCACCGCATGGGGGAGCTGGACCTGGACCATCCGAGAAGGACTCCTGTAGACCAGGACCGAGCCTTTGGCAGGTTGGTGAAGTACATCTGCACACATCTGTTCCTAAATATGGCTGCTCTGGGAGGGGAAGCCCAGATGATGGAGTTGAGTGTTTTAATCTTTGTAGTTCAGATGTTTCTCCTCCATCATCTCCCAGAGACTTCCTGCTGAGCCCTGAAGAAATGCCGACCCGCAAGCAGTTTCGGTTCCAGTCCAAGGCCTCCTGTCCGAAACCGCAGGGGTCCCCGTCCCGGCCAATCGGGGTCAGGGTCCGGTCGAGCTTCAAGGCCACCGTGCCCAAACCCTTCCAGATGATGCTGAGGGAGGAGGAGAGGAAGAGGCAGAAGGTGCGCACTCGCTCGGAGATGGAGCTGGAGAACTCGCTGCTGAGACGGGAGCTGGAGGAGCTCCAGGAGTGCCAGAAGAAGTTCCGGGCCTCGCCGGCTCCGGCGCACATACACCTGCCCCTCTACGAAATGATCAGCCGGCGCCCCGCTCGGTGCTCCGACCGAAGCAGAAGTAGCGGCGGTGATGGCGGCGGAGACGCCAGAAGCCACCAAGCGCCCGCCGCCGCTCCTCCACCACCTTTCCACTTCCTGGAGCGAGAGAGGAGGAAGAGGGAGGCCAAGATCGAGGCCGAGCTGGGGAGGCTGCAGGGCCCGGAGGAGGCGCGGCGGCGGGCCTTCAGGGCTCGGCCCATGCCCAGCGCGGTGTACGGAACCAAACACGGAGCGCAAGCCAAGACCACGAGCCGCCAGTTTGTGACCCTCTGCCCCCCGGAGAGGGAGGCCGCGGGGGGCCGAGGCGGTCCGACCCCCGACCCGGAGCCGGACGCCTGGCCCGGGTCCCGGAGGCCTCGGAGAGGTCCGTCCTCCAAGCCAGTGAAGAAGCAGATAGAGCTGTCCATTGAGATGGTGAAGGAGAGGGAGTGGCCCTGCACTGACCTCTGAACCCCCCCCCCCCCCCCCCTTATTGACTTGTTTACTATGCAACTAGTGGAGTAAATAAATAAACACAAGCAGAGTTTAACTAGTTTATGTGTTGTACACTGTAAAAAAAGAATAGTTGGTCCAACTTAATTGAATTATTTCAATTGGTAACAAGCAAATTAATTAAGTTTCCTCAAATTAATTTAACAAGTTAGATTAACACAATTGCTTTAAGTCAGAAGTATGTCATAATTTGATTTATTTTAAATTAAATATTTGCATTACTCCAACTTAAAATTAAGGCAAGTCAACTTAAAGTTTCCAGTTTATCCAACTCAATTATTTGTATGACCCAAAAGTAAAGTACTCCTCCATTACAACCTAATAATATAGTTTCAGGAAAGGTAATTTCTATATTAACATTAGTGTGGAATTTTAGTTTGCCCAATCCAACTAAAATAACCTTCCTCAAATTACAATTTCAAGTTGGCTGAAAGAAAAATTATAGACTCAAATCTGATGTCTTTTAAATTTTATTATGTAAATGTAAAAACATACTATTTACTTTTTTCCCAGAAACAAATATGCACAAAATGCATAACAGTACAGTGACTATTACTGTGCAACCACAAATGTTTTTAAATAATATGGAAGTTATTCCACAAGATTTTAAGAAAGTGCAATGTAATGCAACAATATATTCCACAACAAAGTGCAACAACAATACGTTCCATGTTTTCAACAAAGTGCAATGTAACGCAACAATATATTGTGCAAATATGCATAAGTCACAACACAATGTTATGACACCAGTATTAAGTAAAGAACAGACTTTAGCAAGAAGTCTCTCTTATACCTCAACAGAAACCCCTATAGAAAGCTATAGCCGCTGCAGCTATGATGCAATTGAACAGTGCAACTTTGGAAGGGAAACAATATAAACAGGCACTTATCTTAAGAGTTTTAAATCAGTTAAAACAAAACAGGTAACCATATTTTTGGAAAATGAAACATGTTTGGAGACATCAATAAACTCCTGCTCCTTCAAAAACAAAAACAAAAAGTGTTTTTAGGAATATTTCTATCTTGATTGTCTCTTTGAGCATCCAAAGGCTCAAATGTTGCATGCCCCATGTGCTTCCACAATATGGCAGTAGACTAGGCACAGTATTCAGGTCCAGAAGAGCAATCCATTGTAGTGATACTACAAGTTTTGAAGTCTGCCATAGAGATTTTGGACTTTGGGGGACATCTTGTGCTGCTCAAGCTGCATAATGATTTTCTGGAGCACTTCAAAGGTGAAATGAAGGGGTTTGGGATAAGATAGGTTGAGTCCATATATCAAACCTAGAAGCAAGGCACAAGCTGAGGCAACCGAAGTCAATTCATGCAGCACCGCCACGCCCTCAATAACAATGCCAATGTCTTCAGGTGGCTCCTGCAGTCCTTCCCCCTCCTTTCGAATGACAAACACTGCCATAGTGAGCTGCTCCAGTTCTTTCTGAGCATCATCTGCACTAGAGTCCTACAGAAGGGTACATGACAAACACAAAACATCACTGTCATCACTTTGCACTGTTATGCACTAGGTATGGGACGATAATATCACTGGCCTGAATCCTACACTGTGATAACTTGATTATGTTAATTCCTCATTTTAATCATCATTTTTATTCATCACCGCTGTGAATGAAAGAAGTTTTCTAGGGCTACAGCATTATTCAAGACATAATCATAGTTCCTACCCTGAACCTTGACAATGTGCAACTTTTTGGTTGATGTGCAAATGTGTGGTATGTGCTTGACTATTTCTTGGCGTCACCACACACCTCAACCAGCAGAGAGGTGTGTCAATGTGATCCAATATATTGTTTCCATTATGTCCAAGATTACAAAAACATGTAATCAATCCAAATAGGCTTGAGGGGTTAGTTATTACAGTTGAAAAAAAAATGTCTACCTAGGATGTTTTTGTGTGTACTTTGACACTGTGTGCTGACATGCAAATTACTGTTGAAACTTACAAGATATTCCTTGATCAGGTCATCTGCATCTTCTCCCAGGAAGATGATGAGGGCTTTCAGGACACACTCTCGCCGAAGATGAATGTCCTCAGTCTGGGACAACATAATCTTCAATTAATTATATTTTCACTGATCTCTAAAGACAAATGTCCTTTCTGTTACCGCTAAACTCCTACAATATGCTATATTTGAAGATAAAAAAGAAAAAAAGAAAAAGGGATGAGAGCCCAATGGAGTAGCTTGAAACATGCTCTGCGTATGAAACACATTGTCAGTATTGGTCTTCCTATGTTAATGTTTCTATAAACCATGATGAAAGTGCAACACTCCTCCTAGCTAACAAGGAACTCAAGGACTCCTTTGATAAATAAGATCTACCTGGTCCAAAGTGTCCATGATGTTAGCGGTCTTTTGGCGAGTCGCTCCTCCTTTGGCACGGATGATTCTGATTAGCTGACTTGAGTCCACGTCTAACTGGGCCATGAACTTCTCCTCAAGAGGAACAGCCATGAGCCTCTGGAACTCTGCATTGATCTAAAACAAAAAACAAAGTGACAGTGGATATGGTGTCCTGAATGAAAGGAAATGGAACTGGCCTGTATACAATCTCAGTTTTAACAAAATAACTACTGAAGGATAACTGTACAATGTTCAAAATGTCAATACACAAAAAGGTATAACAAATATGGAAACTGAAAATGTAGTTATTCTCAACCACACCAAATGATATAAAAGCTCACCAACAAAACCAAAATATAGTATTTGATCACTTCAGTACCATTATTACCTCTTTTGGCTGAAACAGTGCTGGCCATCTGTCCTTAAAGTCCATAATACTGGGTTCTTGGTTTACCACCTCCTGTCGTCTGTAGGCAAATGTGAACGCCATTTTGTCTGCGACAACCCTTTCATTGTTTCTTATCCTGATCTCTGTCAGAAGTTCTAGTCTCACTTTTTCCAGGCTTTCCAGAGTCTGACCAGTAGGGAAGGATGGAAAAAAGTTAGCTTCAGCTCGTTTAGGTTTCTTAACTTTTTTAGCAGGGAAAGCATCTGTAGGAGCTTTAGATTTGAGGGAGTTTACTGACAGCTCTGGACACCCCTGCAATTTGAGCTGAGTCCTGTAGTTTCCCATCTTGTACTTCAGTCGCTGTTTCCAACCATAGCAGCCATTGAATGAGCCAGGTTCTTTCAAACAAGGGTGCTTTTTGATGAGGGCCTCTGCAACTGTACAGAAATGTTCATCCTCTGGATAGGCCTTGTATTGGTACATTTCTTCTGCTAGTCTGTTCAGGATATCAGACTTCATTCGGGAGCTGACTGTCAACATCTTGTGGCTCACATGGCACTCAGAATTCCCCTTTGATAGCTGCAGCTCTGTGTCATATGAAAATCTGGGAAGTGGAAAGTCTTGTGGCCACTGTTTTGTTCGAGATGACACAGACTCAGGAGATGATAGTATTATTGTGTCATTCGATGCTAAGGAAACACCATCATCTGAGTCAAATGAAAACGAATTAGATGAGGTGGTCTCAGTGGCACTGATCAAAGGTGGATTTGTTTGCTGATGGATCACCTTGATTGTCCCCAAATCCTGAAGTTCAGTTGTAGAATTCAGATTGAAGAAGTCATTGCCAAAATCTTGGTCCATGTATTGGAGTCTGAGGTTGCCCTTTAACCCAAAGGTAGTCTTTATCTTGCTGTGAAGGTCATCTAGGGACTCTGGTATGCCATTTGGAAGTGTCAGTTTTTCAATGTTGCTCTCCCCCAAAATCACCTTGAGTCTTACAGCCATCGCAGTCTGAAAAGAGATCACAAGCAATTAGTAAGGTTCAGCATGCGAGACAAATCCCCTCTAGGAGTATCATTGACCAATTTCTGATCTGTCTACCTCCCTGAAGTAGAATAATATGAGGGAGTACTAGTTGTAGGTATAGGCTGTTGTATTAGAATGCATTAGTTTTAACGAGTTGTACCAAATAATGGCAACTGAGTGTAGATAATAAATAAGATAGGGTAGAGTGAAATTAAATATGCAGTTAACTACTTTGAAAAATATGCAAGAACTGGTATGTTGAAATTTGAACGCTCTGATTTAATAAAACTTGGGCCAATTGGCTTTCACCTATGACATGTTTAACTGATTTTAAAAGAGCACAACAAAACCGATGTATAGGTGTGTTGCAGGTGACAATTATCACCACAAAAAAGCCCATGCACTGTTACACGTTCTAAGAATTGATGTTCTGTTGTTTCCCCACTAAGTATTTGAAGTTCACGTCATGAAGACTACCTTTGATTCAGAACACAATAGTAGTGTATGAGTCTGGCTTTTGTTTTCCTACTTAATAAAATAACGTAGTGCATTTAGAGGCCTCACCCTTTAAACATGGATATATCTTTTCAATGTGACAAGACGCATCCCTGCAGTTTTGTAGTCCGCCAGTGGGTATGCATCATGTAGTTCTTGTGGCTCAATAAGTTCCACTTCCTTGGCTGGCGATGTTTTGAGATCATAAGCTCTATAGTGTTCAATATACCATCCACAGAGCTTTTTCACAACAAAGATTAACTTGTCTTGCAGTATCACCATTTGGATAATTTCACTAAACTCTGGTAGTCCTCCCAGTGAGCCATGGATCAAGATCATCCCACACTTGTAGTTAATTTTATTATATGACACACTTTTGGCCAAGCACACTGTGGTCATAGTTGAAGACTTCTGTCTCAGAGCATTTGAGATGTCCTTGTTAAGAACATCGATGTGAACAGTGGAAACATTTGTTACTTCCAATGGAGGTCTGGTAAAGCTACATGCGTGTAAATGATGTGCAATCTGATACTGATGTCTCTCAGAAAGGGAAAGCAGCACATTTTTGAAGCACCTGATATTCCTCGCAACTCTTTTAAAAAAGCTATGCTTTGCTTCAAAACGCATCGTCCATAGGGCAACTAGCGGACCAAACTGACGGATCAAGTATGGATAATGCTCCACGAAATGGTGTTTTGGTTTAAGGTTACAGTCTGGGAAAACCTCTTGAAATCGAATTCTGTGCTCAGAGATCTTAAAATCAAGATATGCAATAGAGTCCTCTGTATGAACAGGACTGACAACAAGATCAACAATATCCTTCAGGTCTGTTAAGATCTGCCAAGCTGGTTCCTCACAGGGAACCTTTTGCCCAACCAACAAAGGGAAAAATCGGATTAGACTCCAGTTCTCATGTGCGTTTCCCCCAACAGTTTTTTTGGATGCAAAACGAAGAGCCACGGGATGGGGTCGATTAGTTTTGTCAGCCCACTTAAAGTTGAAAGATGATATTGCTTCATTCAATGTAAATAATGTAAAATATTTCTTTTTGATGAATACACTGAGGCAAAGTGCAATTTCAAAGGGAACAATTCCTTCAAAAAGATCATGCACAATATCTGGAGGAAACCCAGTGGTAACGTCAAAATATGAGAGGTGCTTTGAAAAAATACAATTAGATTTCACACCACAACAATTTGCCAATTCGTTTTGCTCAAGAATTCTTAAATGATCTGCATGAATGTCTTTGGTTCTCAAGGTAAAGACTCCACTTCTAACTTCTTTATTCTGGAACTCAGATCTCTCTGCAGTGCAAAATCTACATACGTATAACCCTGAGAAACTTTCAACAAATCCAGCTATACTGTGTGCACCAAGGTTGTCAGCGACCACACACTGAACCGTGCCTTTAACTTGTCTGCCCAACTTTGTCAAAAATATCCCACTCTGTTCCAAAATAACAAGCTCATTAATTACAGGTTCTAACACTTTCTCATACCCATAGCACTTCAGATCATTACTTTTGACTAAAGCAGCCAAATAGATGGAGGACAAAGCTGAGTGACAGCCTGGTGGCAAATTACCCAGAATCCAATACAAACCACAAATTTTATGCTTCTTCTTTGATGTACCCAGGGGATTACATATTTCAAATTCGTCAATGTATAAAATCAATGAAATACTTTCCTGCTTAGACAACAGTCTATTTTCTTTGAAGAAGGCACCATCAGAGAAAGATTTGTATATGTGCACACCAGTTATCTGTGGTTGCTTATCTACAGTTCTCAAATTATTAGCCTGATCCAAGATTGTCTGGCAGTCGAGAATTTGCTGCAAAGACTTTAAAATTGAAATATATTGGAATGACTTACTATTCTTTCGGTCAAGTATATATTCTACTGGTTCCACCACATTAAAGTGTCTCTTATAGTAAACCTTTCGCCTCCAAGCACTGGAAAGTGGACCTTTATCACCAATTGCTTTTATAACAGGGTTTGTCTCACAGAGTGCACTGGCTAGCTTTTCAACAACTGACTGGTCAAACTGGCATCCATTATCTTGCAATACTTGGCTAATAGTCTTTTGCGTAATCGGCACGGACAACGAACCAATCAAATAGTTTAACTCCTGCAAAAGGTCATCCACAGCTGCATTTGACACAAGAAAGATGTTTTCTAACTTAAGCAGGACAGAAGCAATTTTAACCTCAATATCCTTCTCCAAGTTTTGCGAACCCCCATTGTCAAAAGCAGAATTTAAAATGGCATCACTCTCTCTACTTTCCCCATCTGAAATATCACTGGTAACATTGGCAGAAGATTCTTCAACAGAATTTATCCCAGGCTTAAAGATATTCACTGCACCTGAGTGTTTTCTGTATTTATGACTTTTGAAGTTCTCATAGATGTTGGTTTTATAGTTACAGTTTTGGAACACACACGTTACAGTCTCCTTTTTTTTAAGATGCTGAAAGATGTGCTGAAAATAATCCCTTTCTGTGGAGAGTTGATTATGACCACAAATATGGCATGAGAATGTGGATATGGCTCTGGTGACTACTCGTGGGGCAGGGTGATTTCTTGATAAATGGCTCAGTAGGGCATTCCAAGTTTTGAATCCACATGTACAATTTGAATAAGTGCATGGATATGAATGGCCCCGTCCGTAATGCCTATGATTCAGTTTGTAGTGCTTGAGCAGTTCAGATCTTCTTGTAAACTCCCTTCCACAGTCCTTGCATCTCCACATGAAACGCAACACTGGGAAAAACAGAGAGATGGGCTTTACTGGGCATATCTTTGTAGATAAAAATAATTTGGGGAAACCATGTTACCAATAATTTAAACAGAAGCCCATATCAAACGTAGGCAACACTGATGCAACAAAAACGGCTAGAGTTGAGGGGTGCCCGGAAATTAGTAAAAAAATATAATCACAGCCTTGTTTTTACACGTTTTCTGGTTGAGACTTCTTTTTCCAGGACAGCTCTCATGCCAGGGCCTTTATAAAATAGATGTATCCGATTTAAGGCAGTTCAAGCTGGCATGGGTTACAAATGTGTGTTTTAAGATACATTTTTTGCAAAACTATTAGTAGATAAGAAAAGTTATTTTGAAGCTGAGGTTAAAACAGTCCCTTTAACAATCCCCTTTACTTTAACTGTTAAAATTACATAGCCACATTACTCCCTGGTCAATAGCACTTTATTCTAAGAGTATACCTTACCTTAGATAGTCCAATGAGTTGTGTTTAGGTCTGAAGTCACCCACCAGTCATGGAAAAAAAACATGAGAAGAAAAATTCGAAACATTAATATTAAGAGAGGACATTTATCTTAAGTTAAGCTTGGGTTGTGTACAGTTACGTTGTATTACTCCTTAGTTTATGTTAGAACCAAATGAGAAGACTTAACAGCAGCTAACCCAAACAATACAGCAGCTTATTAGCACACTGGCCCAGCAATCATGAGCTGGTATCACGTACCTTAACGTTAGCCACCGCGAGTATTTATCACCGTCGCCTACCTCATTTCCAATGTACATACGAAGGCAGCCAGCACACCACGTCGACAACCCGCGTGCACGAAAGAGGCACGTTATTTAGCTAGCGTCACGGTTTCCAATCCCGATCGCCGTAAGCTCCTATTGTCCAATCCCGAATTTTCCGACGTGACGCAGTTTCCGGTCTTTTTGCCGGCATTTTCTTCCGCGATCGCCGGCAAAGTGTAAGTAGTATTACTTTATGCATATCAAACAATCTACGTGTCAAATTTCATTAACATACATGGACGTTTACATATCTAAATACTATAGGAAAGTTACTTAGATGTGAGAAAGCAGAAAGACCACTCGGCGACACTCGGGCGACGATCTTTACTCTGAAAAGTTTTTCTGTATTGTCATCGTACTGCTACTATGGGTTAGCATATGAGTGTATTTCAACGCTAGCTTAACACTACTTTGTCTAGCTAATGAAAATACACCATCATGTGTGACGTGATCTGTAGTCAAGGGGAGGAAGGGAGGGGGGCAGGCAAACAAGTTTGATGTCTGAAAAGAAAGTTGCGACAGCGGGAAAAACGAACAAATAATCGGATCGCTATCAGGTTTGTTTTGTAGATCTGAAACGTAAAGGCAGACATAATCAAATGTTTTTCTTGTTTTTCATAAGCCAAACTACATCAAGTATTTTCATGCACAATGATAATATGCACTTACTAATACATTATGCAAATAATGTTGATGTGTGTGTGTGATTGAGAGTGCGAAAGACTGTCTGTACATCTGTTAAGTCAGCAGTGGCTCTTATGATAAGAAATGTTGTTTGTGTAGGTACACAAACAATATAATACAGTGCTAGGTTATATAATATTGTTGAGTCAATTTCTCTCTTGTGTGTTTTATGAAAAGATAGAGAACAGAGACAGAGCAAAGGACGAGAGGAGAGAGAGAAAATAAGGAGTTAAAGAGGGAGCAGAAAATACTTGATAGATAGCAAGGAGAAGAAGCAGAAGCAGGAAAGACTTGAAAAGAAAGATAGCAAGAAGAAGAAAAGAAGCAGGAAAGAAAAGAAAGATAGCAAGGAGAAGAGAAGAAGCAGGAAAGAAAAGACATAGCAAGGAAGAAGCAGAAGCAGGAAAGACTTGAAAAAGATAGCAAGAAGAGAAGAAGCAGGAAAGACTTGAAAAGAAAGATAGCAAGAAGAAGAAAAGAAGCAGGAAAGAAAAGAAAGATAGCAAGGAGAAGAGAAGAAGCAGGAAAGAAAAGACATAGCAAGGAAGAAGCAGAAGCAGGAAAGACTTGAAAAAGATAGCAAGAAGAGAAGAAGCAGGAAAGACTTGAAAAGAAAGATAGCAAGAAGAAGAAAAGAAGCAGGAAAGAAAAGAAAGATAGCAAGGAGAAGAAGCAGGAAAGACTTGAAAAGAAAGATAGCAAGGAGAAGAGAAGAAGCAGGAAAGAAAAGACATAGCAAGGAGAAGAAGCAGGAAAGACTTGAATAGAAAGATAGCAAGGAGAAGAGAAGAAGCAGGAAAGAAAGGTAGGTAACGTGTGTCAGTATGAGAGTTTTTTTCCTTTACAGGAGGATCAAGAAAAGAAAAGATGGATATAGAAATTGTAAATCTGCAATGGTTTAAGGTAAATATATATACATGTATGTCTATGCATGTGGCAAATATGCATGTGCCTATACATGGCAATTTATAGAATTCATCAACATTATTAAGACATTTTAAACTACTTTTGAATTTAATTTCTGACTGTGCCAAAATAAATGTGTATTTGCAGATGCCAAACATCCGGCAAATGAGGAAGAGGGAGAGGACGACGAGGAAGTGGACCCAGGAGGCCATGGCGCAGGCCCTACAGGAGGTGAAAGCAGGCAGGCTCAATCTACGGCAGGCAGCCCAGGTGTTTGGGGTCCCAAAAACCAGCCTGAGTGACCGAGTCAGTGGAAGGGTGTCCTCTGATTGTGTCCCGGGTCAGAGGACTCTCCTCACCCCTGCAGATGAGGATTCCCTGGTGGAGTACCTCTTGTACTCTGCCAGTCATGGGTTTCCACTGACGAAGCCTCAGGTCCTGGCCCACGCTCTGGCCATCTATAACCTCCGCCACCAGGCAGCCCCCAAAACCGGGCTTGGCCAGACGTGGTGGATCAATTTTAGGGAGCGGCACCACCATCGCCTGACTGCCCGGACCCCAGACATCATTGACCGTGGGAGGGCATCCTGCGCCAAGAGGGGGCCAATAGAGGAGTACTTTAAGCTCCTCACCACCACCCTGGAGGAGCACGGGTTGAGGGAGAAACCCCGTCAGGTTTACAACTGTGACGAGACGGGGTTTCAGCTGGACTCTACAAGAAGAAAGGTCATAGTGCCCCGGGGGACTAAACATGCTTACAGGCAGGCCCAGGGAACCAGGGACCACATCACCGTCCTGGCCTGCCTCAACGCGGCTGGGGAGGATGTCCCCCCTTTCATCATCTACAAGGGGGGATATCCAGGGGGGCCCTATAATAAAGAAGGGGTTCCCGATGCCCTCTACGGGAAGTCGCCAGCAGGGTACATTGACAGTGAGCTGTTTAGGAAGTGGTTTGTCGGGCACTTCCTGAAGTTCGCCACTCAGGAGCGCCCGCTGCTGCTCATAATGGATGGACATCAGTCCCATCTGGATCCAGAGCTGGTCCAGGCGGCACAGAGGGAGGGTGTCATTCTCCTGTGCCTGCCACCACATACTTCTCACATCCTTCAGCCTTTGGATGTGAGTTTCTTCAGACCCTTGAAGGCAGATTTCTCTGGTGTTACAGGAGATCTGTCGGCAGTGAGCCACTCCTTCTTGGTTTCTAAGAAGGAGTTTTCAAGGGTCCTAAGAGACTCCTACCAGAGGGTGAAGGATCGGAGAGTGGTGGTGGCTGGGTTCAGGAGGTGTGGCATCTACCCTCTGGACTCGATGGCCATTGACTGGTCACGGGTCATGCCGTCCGGGCCGCGGTGCGGGCCCTCCTCACAGCCTCCGCCAACTCCATCGGCATCTTCCTGGGCTGCACCTGATGTTGCCCTTCCCTCCCAACGTCCCCTTTTCCCAGCCCAACCCCCACCTGCTCCACCTGCCTCTCCTCCTGCCCCCCCCACCCCAAATCCTTACATCACCCATCCCCTGGTAACATCAGGCCGGATTACAGTTGACCTGGCCCACCTCCTGGCCGAAATCCAATATAACCGCAACACCGGTAAGGTCAGGAGGAATGTCACCAAGGCCAGGTTACTGACAGCCCAGGAGATGTCTGATGTCATCGAGGAGGCGGAGGACCGAGCTGCAAGGAGGGAAGCTCAAGCTCTGGCCAGAGCAGACAGAGAGCAGCAGCGGGCCAAAGACACCTGCCCGGCAGCCACTTCCTCCACCCTGTCTGGCGGCTCCCGCCCCAGCCGCAGAAGACAAGTGTCCCTCTGCGCTACTTCCGCCTCCAGCTCCGGACTTCCCATCGCCGGTCCCTCATCCCACTCTGTCCCCTCTTCTGCCTCCCACGGTCCCCGGCTGCCTGCCAGCACAACATCGCTCCAGAGCCTGCCTGCTGAGGACCACGGCCACCTTCCCCCATCTCCTGGTCAGCACACACCTATTTACCATTTTAATTTGCATATAAATGTCAATACATTAACTATTGTGACAGTTAGACATTATGAGTATGTATTTTAGCATTGTTATAATAAAATATGATTATTTTTTAGAGCCTTCAACATCGGCAGGGGGATGTGGCCTCCGTGGGTCTCAGAGTCGTTCCTCTCCCTCCCACTGTAAATGCTTTATGTAACCTGAGAAAATACAATATTATAACATGATGGTGACATTAGCCTTGATGAAGACTAAACAAAACATGGTTATGCTTTTTCTGTTATTCATACAGCCTCCAAACCTGCAGACGCCGGACCATCATCCAGCTCCTCGTCTGCTGGACCCACGACATCCACCGGTAGTGTACTTCATGTTAACTTTCTTTGAATGCCAACCCATGAAAATCTGATCTTTTTTTAGTTCAAAGTTGTTGTTTTTTATTCTGTGAATAGGTCACACTCCTGAAGACATGGAGACAACAGTTTGGGAGTGTGGCCGGTGCAGGGAACCTGACCCTCCCGAGAGCTCGGAGGGATTGGTGTCGTGGGTCCAGTGTGACAGCTGCCACACATGGTATCACACCATGTGTGTGGGCTGGGACGAGGAGCTGGATGACGAGGATTATTTTAAATGTTATTTGTGTCCAGATTAGTGTTGTATTTTCTTTTTGTCTGTTTTGTATTTAAATAAATGTTCATATTTTCAAAGATTTGCACAAGTCATTTGTCTTTTGTTAACCGTCCTGTTATCTTTGACCCCATTCAATGTTTAACGTCTCTAAATATACGATTGACTTTTTTTTTGCTTAATATTTCATGACTTCCTAATCTAACTGAATAAACGTTAAATTAACATATGTTTTCAATGTTCTGTACACATGCGGTACACATCGGTGTTCTTTGGATAAAAGATGTTTGTACATTTGAAGGGTTTTAACAATGTAGCTTCTCGATCTTGAATACTGGTGTTTTTATCTGTAATACAACTCATACTCTTCACTGTGTGTTATGATAGTAATTGTTATATACAACATACATGTGCATAATTGTTAACTTGCATGCATCAGCAGGTGTTTTGCAAGGGATTGACATGAGAAGAGTTTAACAAAACATCCAGTAGGTGGTGGTATACGCTCAAATTGAGCTTTTATTGCATAGTTTGGAGATGTTGAAGCGTGATATCTTATTGTGAAGGACATAACTACGTTCCCGGATATGTTGACAGCATTGATGGTCAGTTTGGTGACCCTGGATCAAGTTAATATCCCCGGAAAAACAGCGGCGGCGAGTGTTTACTACGAGGATAGAAGTGCGATCGGGATTGGACAAGAGTAGCGCACGGCTAATTTCCCGGCGCTAGCGTCCTTTTACCGGCTCTAGTAAAGGCTAGGCTAACTCTAAAAATAAAAACAATATTTAGCTCGAAAGGTAAGAAGTTAAAGCTTAACGTGACATCATTAAATCAGCTGAAAACGTGATACGATCATTTTTATCAATATTTGAAGTGGCATTTTATCAGAATGTTAGCTAAAACCTGGCCGAGATTGGACACCGTTCCGTTACATAGGAAACAACGCAGGTGGCGGCGGTAGATGCAGGCTTTCTGAAGCAGCTAAGACACAATTCCAGCTTCCACATCACTGAGGTTCTGGTGTAGTCTAAAAGTGAGACTGTGCACGTAGACACATGTGTGCAACAACGCGTCAACTACACGCACACGCGCCAACGTAGTCTGAACAGAACCGTGGGCGCGGACCTTGTAATTAGCTTGGTGGCAAGCTAATGAAAGCCTTACCCAGCTCAGTATCGCTGCGCTAATGTTCCAATAAGCAACTATGGCAGTACACAACATGAATACGCAACTTGAACCACGTTAATCCCGCCCGCATAAACCTACGGTCTGCTAGCTCGCTACCACCTGCTGTGATATTTGACTAACTGCTAGCTAGTTCATGGGACAGGGTCGCTAGCGTGGCGTTGACAAATGTGTGCACCAATGCATCAACTACACGCACACACGCCAAAGTAGTCTGAACAGAACCATGGGCGCGGACCCTGTAATTAGCTTGGTGGCAAGACGCAACTTGAACCACGAGAATCCCGCCTGCATAAACCTATGATCTGCTAGCGCGCAGATATTTAGCTAACCGCTAGCTAGTTCATGCAACAGGGTCGCTAGCAGTCTGTAACTGGCATTGCAGCAGGGCAAGAGCATTAGCTACTTGCTGGTGAACGTATCTCGAGGCTATTAATGTTATGATAGGTTTTACACATTTTTCACAAAACAAGTAAAATGCTTTATAAATGTTAATGTAAACCATGCTAACGTTAGCATGACGATAGGTGGTTTGCTTCAGTTAGCTAGTTAACTAACGCTAGCTAAATACTTAAGCTGGTAACTTAATACTTAACTAAATGTAACCAATTCAGGTGGACCATTTTTATATCTGACATTATATTTGTTCATACAAAACCAAATGTAGCACTAGACTTACCTTTTATCCAAGTCACCTCTAACTAGATGAGAAAATGGCGGCTCGACTGCTGAGGAAAAATCTGGAAAAGATGTGGACGTCATGACGTCAGACGCACAACACGGAGAGAAACCTAATTGACGCGCTTTTACTGAAATGAGAATAGCAGGTTAAGGGAACAACGTGTATTTTCACAGTGATTCAAACCACAAAAGTAGTTTGACTTCACTAAAGCAGAAATCTGATTGAGACTCATTTAAAACATTACATTACTTCAACTACTACTGAAATACTCTTTTTACAGTGTATGTCCTGTTGTTCACACAGTTTATATAAACTTCTGTCAGGTTATTTTCCATTATCAGTGAGCTTCAGCAGGTGATCACACACACACACACACACACGCACACACACACGCACACACACACACACACACACACACACACACACACACACACACACACACACGCGCACGCGCGCGCACACACACACACACACACACACACACACACACACACACACACACACACACACACATAGGTGACATTTTTTCAGTGCTTTCAACATTGTTGAAATTGCGTGTGTGTGTATGTGTGTGTGTGTGTGTATGTGTGTGTGTTATTGTGTGTGTGTATGTGTGTGTGTTATTGTGTGTGTGTGTATGTGTGTGTGTTATTGTGTGTGTGTGTATGTGTGTGTGTTATTGTGTGTGTGTGTGTATGTGTGTGTGTTATTGTGTGTGTGTTATTGTGTGTGTGTGTGTGTGTGTGTGTATGTGTGTGTGCCTGTCTGTGTCTGTGTGTGTGTCTGTGTGTGTGTTATTGTGTGTGTGTGTGTGTGCACGATCCACCCACAGAAACCTAATCTAAACATGTTGGTGTGTGTGTGTTTGAACGTCTGCAGCCTCACACGTGTGTGTTGCTTGTTACCAGTGTGACGTGTAAATTATGCCCTTTTTTGTATGAACTGTTTCTTTTGTTCTGTAAATAAACAGGTGGCATTATTTTCCGCTTCTTTTTTCTTGTAGATGATGAAATGAGATTATAATCTGATCATATTTAAGAAATGTCTCCAACAGGGAGAAGTGGAGCCTCAAATAATGAACCGTATCAGTTTAGGTGTCAGTGTAATAAACAGTAGATAGCAGCTGTTGATGCTTACTGTGGTTTTACACATCACGTTTTGCATAACTGTGCAGCACATCATGTATTACTGTATTACACACCGACTTTCCCGCGGCCCTTCCTCTAGGAAACCCCCCAGGAATCAGGTGACAGATCAACCAATCACAGTGCAGCTCAGAGGGCATAAATTCAGCGTGCAGCGGCCACACGCCACAGAAGCAGAGACGAGGATCGAGACCCGCAGGGCTCAAGGGAGCGAGCACACATTACATTTAGCTGAGGCTTTTATCCAAAGATACTTACAGCTATACAGCAGACCGAAGTAAATTAAAGTTACATTTATTTTATCAGCTGGCACATTTCACTGGAGCTCGATATAACCCGGGACGTTCTCAGTTCTAGACAAGATGCACCTGCTCGTTCACCTGTGGCTGCCTACACGTGAGTAAAGTGACGTTATTATATTGTTTAAATAACTGAAGCAATGGAACATGCATACAATACAGTTTCACCCACGTGCATGCTTGTGGCGGGTTATTGCGTGGCTGAGAGAGAAAGAGAGAGAGAGAGAGAGCATAGAGCCATCGTTCTGAAACATTTCATCATCCGTCAGGTGGTCGCGCGGAGCGGGTGGAATGAGTTTAATGATCGATTCCTTGTGTCGCGCGATTATTACGCCACTCAATAAGTCACGGAGGGAGAAATCAAAGTTGAGTTGAGCGCGGAGAAGAGAGACCAGCCGAGACCGTGACGTAGTTCTGAAACACATGGCGGAGGCAAGACCGGTCAACCTTACAGGAGCAGCTCAAACCGGGGCGGCGGCAAGCAGAGGCACTTCCGGTTGCCGGCTCAGCTGCTGAGGCTAGTCGGCGGGTTTTGTTCCCCTTTGAAGTGATGACGTAACGTCCCTCCAGCGGCTCTTCTGCTGTTTACTCGTTATTAGCTGGACAAGTTAGCGTTAGCTCGTAAGAGAGTGTGTGTGTGGGTGTGAGTTTGAGTGTGTATGTGTGTGCGCGTCTGTGAGTGAGTGAGTGTGTGTGTGCGTGTGTGCGTGAGAGTTTGAGTGTGTGCATCTGAGTGTAGTGTAGAGAACAAGTTCTGACGTTCAAACAAATCCTGTTAAGTTTTCTGATTTGTATTTTTCTTTATTTTTTATAAGTTCTGACAGCTCAGATCCCTTTAAACAAAATATATATTTTATTTAATTAAAGCCTATATATTTGGCAGATGTAAAGCATACATCTGGATATAAAAAAAATCATTAAAAAAAGAACAAAGCCATTTCAAAGTCAAGCGGGAACCCTTCTGTCTTGACACTGAAAGCTATTGATACATTTTTATTATTATTACTTTAACAGCTCAGGGACGTTCAAGGAGCAACCTGTTTGTGCACTTTCACAAGTTCTGTTTTTGAATAAAGGGATGGAAATTAACGTTTTTTGATTTTTTTTATCTAATTCATCGAATCCAGCCCTAGACTGTTTGTTTCATGGTGTAAAAACCTCTCCATCTACCAGGAGCATGCTGGGTAGTGGAGTAGCCTCAGCTCCATGTGTCATGTTCTTCTCTTTTGTCCAGTCTTCCTGAAGCTTTGCAGCGCTGCAGACATCCACTGCACCGGCACTCAGCTGGGAGGAGAGACGCGTTACAGCGTCCCAGAGTTCAATGCGACCGGATGCGAATTCCAGTGGACCAACAGCACCGTAAGTGAGACGCCTGGACGACTCTGGTCAAGTTGTGTGTTCAGAGTTCACTTCTGACATGATGGGTGTGTTAAAACAGTCCAGGTTAACTCTGACACACACACACACACACACACACACACACAAACACACACACACACACACACACACCTACCTTGCACTGCTAGAGAACCGAGTGTCATGAGGGCGGGGCGGGATAACCCCAGCAACATTCAGGAAGGCCATGAAAGTGTGTGTGGTGTGTAAAAGGAAGAGCCGTTTAACGGGGACTTTTTAAAGCGAGCATCAGGTCGCTGACATTGTTTGTGTTTTTTTTTAATGCAGAATCCCATTTTATAAGATTGTTTATTTAGATTATTTAGCTGATATATTTGTCGAGTCATCGCTCTCGACAGGACACAACCTCTCAGCTGAGAAACCTCTGAGTCACTTTGGAATTAATGTCCCCCCAAAATAGGCCAATTACGCAAATGTTTTGAAATTTCTTGTTTTAAATCATTTTTGGCTGCAAATCAAAAACATTTGCTCTACAAAAAAAACCTGCGCTCTAAAAAAAATTACAATTTTTTTGATTTGCAGCCTAAAAAATATAGTTTCATAAGCAAAAATAACAAATAATTTACTTACAAACAAGAATTTTGCGTAATAAAGACACAAATCTACCTTCATAGCCGGTTATAGCGGTCAAATATCGCACACACCTTCATAGTTGTGGGTATTAATAAGTGTGGTGTGACACATGACATCACTATTCATGCAAACTGTCCATCTGAACTAGTCGCTCATGATGTCATCGTCCTCTAGAACTACGTGATCGCCAACCAGAAGGCGCTGACTGACGAGCAGGTGCTGAGGAAGAGCAGCTGGACTCTGGAGATTCGCGGGTGCTCGTTGGGGATCCAATACAGCCGCTCTTGTCTCTCCGAGGTATCAAACTGTAAAAAAGCATAAAATGCATACATAAAAAAAGTACTTTCTTTATACTAATATACTTTACTAATGTGTGTTTGATGAGAATTTTCCTTTGGGATTCACACATTGATATTACACGTAGGTGCATTGCATTGGGATGAGGCACTGAAACTTATTGATACTGAAAATATATTATTTCTGCTTAGGGGATAAAACAAACGGCGAACTGCACCTGTGAGTATTATTATAATTCTTCTTATTATTATTTATCCTTCATTTAGTTTGAAGTACATGTCTAGTTGTATTTACACAGTTTTGTGTTTTTACAGCCAATTGCAGCAGAGATGATTTCAGTCCGGGAAAACACGGTAAGAACTAAACTAAAGGATGTAAATTATTAAATATCAGATATTGGTTAAATCCTAGAAGAGGAGCGAGATCAAAGTTCAGAAGTGTGAATGCCATGAATGTGTCATTCTCTGATTTTGGCAGTTGCGTCACATTGTGTGTCACTACTTCCTGTTGACTGAGTAATAATATAGTAATATAATATGTAATATCACAGATGTTCCCCATTCTAGCAGACTGGAAGCAACAATTTACACTTGATCTTGTTACTGTAACAAAGTCATACTTTCTCAAATCTGTAATTTTACTCGTTTTAAGTATTTTGATTTATTTTGATCTCAAGAATTGCGTCATTCAAGTCACACCCCGAGCAGTTTGTGAACCGAAAACACTGCAAATATTTTAAGGATGTCGTCATAACAGGTTACGGTTAGCGTTATTGTTTCTCGGCTCTGACTGATTGAATGCACCACCCGGGTGGCACGCCAAGTGATGCAAATCAAACACTCCCCCACTTTAGGGCTGAATCATTTTGAAAACCTATCTAATTGTAATTATTCTTGACTTATTGTTAATTTAGCTGTTTACTTTTAAATTAAATCAAAATGCTGCCTATGATGATGATGATGATAATAATAATAATAATCATTTATATGGTACCTTTTTAAAAAACAGTTTACAAAGTGATTTGACAGACACACAGTACAAAAGACAATCGATTGAAACAGTGGAAACAATCAATACCATAAGAACAAACAAATGCATAAAATAATAAATGCATCCATACAATAATAACAATAATAAAACAAAGCAACAAGACGACTCCACATAAAAATGTCAAAATGGTTTTAAGAAGTGATTTTAAAAGATTCTGCTCATAATTTGATGAATAACCTGAAACTCTGTTCTTGTGACAGAGCGTCATCACTGGGTCGTCATTGTTCCGCTGGTTCTGCTGGTTCTGCTGGTTCTGCTGGTGCTGTGGTGCTGTCGTATCCACAGGTACTTTTAATCATCTCATTGCATAACATGACCAGTGTAACGTATTAAATTACCTGTTTTTTATGGTTTATTTGATAAGGGGACAGTGCACATTAATAAAAACATTTCTGTAAATGTGAGTTAGCCAAGAGGCTAATTTTCATTTTCTTCTTCACAAACGTTTGCGTGACCAAAAAGATGGAAAGCTGCAGCTGATGACTCATTTCACTACGACGCTCTTGTAATAAATTCCTTATTTGAAAACGTAACAAAATAAGCAATTACTTAAATTGCTAACTAAAGTTAATAAAAATGTGTCTGAGTGCTCTTAACAAGCTAAATCAGCAGAATGTATTTTATTTAACTTGAGTTACACCTTTTTGAATGTCCATGTTCTGATAATTGTTGCCTTCTTATTACATTGTATCCAATAAGAAAGGCCTTCACATGTGCACAAACAAAGATTTATCAAACGTATATCTCTTCTAAACGGCTGGTTTCTACTCCAGACAACAAACGGTGAAGTGGAATAACGTTTTGTTTACTTGTCCTCTGCTTGTCTGCAGGAAGCCGTACAATGTGGAGGAGCAGCGTCGGTAGACTCCACTATTACATTCAACTAGGAGGGTAGTAGTAGTAGTAGTAGTAACTCAGCAAATACTCTGTTGCGTTATTGACTGTTAATGCACACATTCATAAGCTCTTTACAGTGTTTCCCTTAATTATTTTTTAAGAGAGACTTACATGATATACAGTAGACACAGCAACGGTGAGCAATGAGGGTTAAGTGTCTTGCTCAAGGACACAACGACATGGACTGGCTGAGCCGGGGTTTGAACCACCGACCTTCTGATTGAAAGACTGACTTGCTAACCACTGAGCCACAGTCGCCCCACACACGCACAAACACACACATGCACACACGCACACACGCACATATAGGGCTGGGCGGTATGGACAAAAATTCATATCAAGGAATTTTGTAAGATTCTGGCGGTTTCACAGTATTTTTTTTTTTAAGGACCAGCGGCCACCTGAACAGCTGTTCGCCGCTCTTTGACCAACTCGCTCGCAACTGCCCAGCGAGCTGTGAACAGCACATAACACAAGTAGCACCGACCGCTGCGCCCTCACTGGTGAACAATTAATTACGTGCCTTCAGAAGAGCGTCAACAATTCTGACTGTGATAAATTCATACTATATGGAAATTTGACACCTGTGTACCGCCCAGCCCTACGCACAAACACACCTCTCTCTATGCATACACATTACATAGTATGATTTATTTTAATACATGTGTGATGCTGTCGTCTTGCTTCTATCGAGCTTTCCATGAAATATGTATTCAACCCCATTATAAGCTTTATTATTTTACTCAGCACTTTACTAAGCCTTTTAATTCCAAAACTGTCTCCAGATGATTTCACGACTAACTATGCCTTGCTCTATTTTTCTATTTCCTACAAAGATTATATTAGTGCCATGTTTAGTGAAAGATATTTCTGTGTGTGTGTGTGTGTGTGTGTGTGTGTCCTCAGAAAAGAGTTTTTAAATTTCAATGAGACTTTCCTAGATAAATGAAGAGAACATAATCACCAAAGTGACCTTTTTCCAACTGCGTCCTGTTATATTCGACAAAGCAGTTTCTCAGTCCAGTTTTTAATATCTCAAAGCACAACTATTGGTGCACAGACGAATAGCACATTAGGCTGTGGAAGCTGACAGGCTCTCTGCGGCACCAGTGTGTGCACATTGAGAACCAAAGGCCACTAATTGACCCCGGGGCCGGCGTCACGAAGCCAGATCCACATAGCCAGGGACCCGACGAAGGGGATCAACCGGTGACAGGAAGCTGGTCACCAGCGGGTGGGTTAACCACGGCTTCATCGGAACGGCTGTGAGGGTTTTTATTGACAAGACGCATAAAGACAATCGTGGCGCACTCGATATGTGAGATTCGGTAATAAAGGCAAGAAAAAGGTATATGTATAGAAAGTAATTGCACAACAAAGCAGACATTATGTAGCCGTAGAAAACGTTAGAATCTAGAAAGGTGCCGATCTCCGTCTGCAACAACCACCTGATGCTGCAAAGCTATTTAAAACTCCATAAAACTCTAAACCAGCGGCGATCAATGCAGGCCATACAATCTTTACCAGAAACAGAGTTAAACACACCGAGCTGTTTGCAGCGACGTACTCAGCAGAGTGTGTTGCGTTAGCTCCGTTAGCCCAACTTAACATCCAAAACAATAAGAGAGGTATGCAGCAGAGTGTGTTGCGGTAGCTCCGTTAGCGGCCGAGACACTAATCATGATGTAACATTTAAGTAAGGAAGTAGTGGGCTAACCCACTAATCTGGCTTCGTGGTGCAGCTCCGGGTCCACCAGGAGACCCACATAACCGACTAAGCTGTGGAAGCTATCTGACCCGTAATGGAGCACCAGAGAGTGCGCTTTCAGTGTCCTGTAGCTCTAACCTCCACCTAAAGATAATAAATAATGACATCTAATATTGTATTATATTATAATAAATATATTATTTATACTTTTGGGTATTGGATACTCAGTGAAATGTGATAATGATACTAAATACCTTATAATAACTTATATAGTATATTTAACTTAATATATATTTGTACTTGGATGCTTTATAGTGTGTGTGTGTGTGTGTGTGTGTGTGTATATATGGTGATTATGTCCAGTCATTGTATGTATTTTATTCTTGAATGATATATCCACCTGTTAACTCTGTGACTTATGAAATGATGCATTGTTATTCCAATCACACAGCATTGACTTTAACAGCTCTTTCTATTGTTATTTGCTTTTGTTGTCAAAGAAAAAATAAACACCTACTTTTAAAAATGAGAGTTGTGTTCATTCATTGTTGTGCAGCAGCAGCAGAGGTGTGTCCCGTAAGGGGAGGTGTGCCGGGCCTTGTAACAGGAAGTGAGTCATGCAGGGTCAAAAGGCACCTCGCCGATGCCCGTAGATCATATCTGTCACGTAGATCATATCTGTCATGTGAGCCTAAAGTGTTGGACAGTCCATTTCTAAAAGTGTGTGTGTCGCTCCTCCGCTGTAACCGGACACCGATGCTTCCTTCAGGCCGAGACAAAGAGCTCCTCTGCAGGCGTTCAAAGCATTTAAAAGCTCATTCTGTTTTGTGGTCAATCCAGTAAAACTTTATTAATCCACAACGGCAAAACAATTTTTGAGCATTCATTAACATTCATTAAAACATTAAAAAACAGTTAAAAAGCAAAAAAATACAGAATTGAATAAAAGTTCCAGTGCAGTTTAAGGATGCAGTAGTAAGATGCAGAATCTGGTTTTAATTAAAGGCAACAGCAAACAGAAAGGTCTTCAGTCTGGATTTAAAGAGGCTGAGGGTCTCTGAGGGTCTCAGCAGACCTGCAGCTCTCAGGGACCTTGTTCCAGATGTGTGGAGCAGAAAAGCTGAACGCTGCCTCTCCGTGTTTAGTTCTGACTCTTGGAACAGAAAGTAGACCCGTCCCAGACGACCTGAGGGGTCGGGATGGTTCATAAGGTAGCAGCAGATCACAAATGTATTTAGGCCCTAAACCATTCAGGGCTTTATAAACCAGCAGCAGGATTTTAAAGTCAATTCTTTGTTAGACAGGAAGCCAGTGCAAAGACCTCAGAACTGGAGTGATGTGATCCACTCTCCTGGTCTTAGTGAGGACTCACTAGGACTCACAGCTTTCTGATTGACTTTTTACTGAGACCTGTGAACACACCGTTACAGTAGTCAAGTCTCCTGAAGATAAATGACCTGTGAACACACCGTTACAGTAGTCAAGTCTCCTGAAGATAAATGACCTGTGAACACACCGTTACAGTAGTCAAGTCAAGTTTCTCCAACATAAGTTCTCTAACCCTTGATGTATTCTTCAGGTGATTTTGGGCTGATTTTGTAATTCAGGAGACTTGACTACTGTAACGGTAGTTAAACGAGGACTGCTATGGGGTCAGATCGGTCTCATAATTCACAAATACACACAATTCACAAATAAATTTGACTCACAAATGCACACAGAACGAATTACAAATACATTCCAATGCACAAATGTGGATTTGTATATATTTATTTGTGGATCACACTGCATTCGTGTGTGAGTCGCTACACATTCGTGTGTGAATCGCTACACATTCGTGTGTGGGTTTTTTGAGACTCCCCTGACATCGCCTGATCCACAAATGCCTTTTTTCAACATGGACCTATCTGTAGCCAATCAGATGTCGCCCTCATTGTCAACCAATCATATCACTGCCGTCCTGCTGTTGCTGAAGCAGCTCTGGAAGCGGCCGTCATTCAGACTCAGTTGTGCGACTACGGATAATATTATGAACCCAAACACGGGGGAGTTTGATGGTCCGACGTTTGAGGGACTTCCACAACAAGTACAAAGCAAAACTAGTGGTTACTTCAATATATATTTAAACTAAATGTGGTTAAATCCACATAGACTAGACATAGTTAGACTAACCACTAGTTCTGCTTTGTACTTGTTGTGGAAGTCCCTCAAACGGCGGATCATCAAACGCCCCCGTGTCTGGGTTCAAATAAGGACATAAGGATAATTTACATCTTCTTTCTTTCTGGATCGCGGAAATGGTAACTGTTTTTACAGAGATAAGTCACGGAGATAAGCCACGCCCCCTTTCCTGCGCAAATTAAGTGAATGCCGCTATTTAACCACATATAGTTTAAATATATATTGAAGTAACCACTAGTTTTGCACGTCCCCGTGTCTGGGTTCATAATATTATCCTATTATTATTATTATTATTTATAATATTATTATAAAATGAGGGCGACATCTGATTGGCTACAGATAGGTCCATGTTGAAAAAACGCATTTGTGGATCTGGCGACGTCAGGGGAGTCTCAAAAAACCCACACACGAATGTGTAGCGACTCACACACGAATGTGTAGCGACTCACACACGAATGTGTAGCGACTCACACACGAATGTGTAGCGACTCACACACGAATGTGTAGCGACTCACACACGAATGTGTAGCGACTCACACACGAATGCAGTGCGATCCACAAATAAATATATACAAATCCACATTTGTGCATTGGAATGTACTTGTAATTCGATCTGTGTGCATTTGTGAGTCAAATTTATTTGTCAAATTTATATGTAAATATTTGTAAATCAAATATATTTGTGAATTGTTCTGTGTGTATTTGTGAATTATGAGACCGATCTGACCCCATAGATCTCACCCCATAGTCTCCTGTCACAGACTCGGCAGTGTCGTAATCACACAAACACGTATAAGTGTTAAACAACAATAGAACCAGAGGGAAAATGAAACCTGCTGCATGTGAAGGTCGGTGGTTCGATCCCCGGCTCCGGCAGTCCGTGTCGTTGTGTCCTTGAGCAAGACACTTAACCCTCATTGCTCACCGTTGCTGTGTCTACGGTCTACTGTATAGCATGTAAGTCTCTTTGGATAAAAGCGTCAGCTAAATGAAATGTAATGTAATGTAATGTGGGGAAATTGTCATGACAACTCAGATAACAGATGATATTATATTGCAGCAGTGACTCACAGTTGTTTAACTGGTGTGCAAACACACACACACTTATACGTGTTTGTGTGATTACGACACGGCCAAGTCTGTGACAGGAGTCCTCGTTTAGTGGAAAAAACATGAATGTATTACACATAACACTTGAAATGAAGACACAAGGAGGTAAACTACACACATATCTGTTGGATCAAACCCCATCAGATGACTGCTCCCCCCTCAGCCTCACGGGGGGAACAAAGCCGGCGGGGATTAGTCAGAGAACCGGTTGGTTCCCTCTGACTTTCATTCACAAACTCAACCATTAACCATTAACTCAGTCATTATATTCCCACAAGACACAGCTGAGTCATGAGTCAATACAGTTACAGTTAATCTGAAGGTCAAATCACTCTTATGGACATCTATGTGAACGCCTGATGTTGAGGGTGTCTTCATTACAAAGAGGGGTTGTGTGAGGTGAACATGTTGGCTGGCATGTCGGGGGTTTCCTCTCCTGCATATTTCCCAGAAATCTATTTATAGACTTTTCTGCGCCTCACATTTTGCTGACTGTGCACTAACAGTCTTCTCTGACATGCTGGAAACACTACAGGAGTCACGAAAGACTTCTCATGAGTGAAGCGGTTATTGAGACCTTCCAGAGACTGCAGGTGGAACCGACTTAAACAATCAGTTACATTCATTCATTATTAAAAGATTGTCTTTATGCATCCCTCTGTTTTTTTTACAAAAACAGACCCACTATGTCTGGTGTAGCTGTTTCCAGGAAGACACCAGTTTAAGGTTTACCAGGAGAGTGAAGACTTCTGGGAAATCAGATGTGTTGTTACAGAGAAGAGGCAGAAGCCTCACCACCGGCTTCTTCTGCATTTACTACTTTTTGGTGTTTGTTTGGATTAAAAGTTGAATGCAGGAAGTGAGACTTCATGTTCTGTCTTCGCTGTCATCACCGAGCGAGTGTGTGTGTGTTGGGGCAGGGGCACTGTGCAGCATTTCCTGTGTGTGTGTGTGTGTGTGTGTGTGTGTGTGTGTGTGTGTGTGTGTATGTGTGTGTGGGTGGCACCGGCCGTGTGTGTGTGTGTGTGTGGGGGGGGGGGGGGGGGGCACCGGCCAGATGTAATGTAATGAAATGTCCTGTGTCTGTGTGCAAACGTCATCATGACTCAACTGGAATAAAGTTGTTTTTCTTTTGTACTTCATGCTACACGTCATATTCTATATTTTATGGCTTTTATGATAATTAAAATATTACATTTCCACATGACTGTGTCAGAAAGGTGTTGATTTTTCTGCCCACAAAGTCTAGTAAAGTACAGGCGCTGTGTATTAAGCCTTTTGATGAGTTATTAATGACCTCATTATGGTCTGTTTATGGTCTCTGGTATCATTTGAACACTCCCCTTCTGTGAACGTTTCTGCTGCTGTATTTCTCTCTGTGGTTGTGACTTTTCATCCACTTCACAAGGTGCCACACTAAATATAACCAGTGTGCTGCAAATGATGGTTTGAGAAATCACAGCCTGGTCAAGTTTCCTTCAATTAAAAAATAAATAAATCACTCTATTTCTCTTCTTTTAGCTTCCTCATATTGTGCAAAAAGAGGAAATACTGAGGACAAACCTTTTGTAACCCAAGACGACAGGAGTCCTGGGCGTCGGCCTCTCAGTAGTGCTACTGGCATCATGAGACATCCGGAGTGAAGCTGATGCAACATTCCCAACCTGGAATTCCAGCCACCAGATGTCATCAACGCTTCACGCTTCTTTATCCCCAAACGAGGCCTTTTGCTCTGTGAAGGTATGACTTATGGAACAAACAGATGTGTGTACGTGCCGGTCTGTCTTTCCATCATTACTGAGATAAGCGTGTTGATCTCCTCCGCAGACGACGAGCTCAACGGGGAATTTCTCATGAATCTTTAATAGTGCACGATGGACTCCATATCGAGAGGGCAGGTGACGTGAGGTTGAGAAGGAGACAAACTGTAAGCATGCAATAAAAACAACTTCATATGCCTAATATGGCAATTCAGAACGCATCTATGGCCTTTCAACATGCCGACAGCTAGCGGTGGGACCTGAGGGGGAACCGGGGCCCAGGGAGGAAGGAAACCACGAAATGACAACGTCCTGTTCAGTGAAAGGTCTGAAAGTCAGCTGGTAATCTTTTGTTTTTACGGACATCCACTTCTCCATTGATAGCTTCATGCCAACGCTGAGCGACACACCCTGAAGGAACAGCTGACTGCACTACAGCTGATATCAGAGTCTTGCTCAAGGACACCTGGACATGTGACCTGTGACTGGGCCGTACCTTTAGGACTCAATGCTGAGAAAATGGTGAAGCACATGACTTCTGATGCAGATGAGTCGTCATCAGAGTTTAGAGAAACAACAGGAAATAGAGGCCGATTTAAAAATAGAGAAGCAGCTGAAATCCTATGAATGAAATATAACCTCCAGTTCTTCACTTCATCTCCAGCTAGTTCTTTATCTCCAGAGGCCGGTTCTCATGGACTATGAGGCTCATAGTGTCCTACATTAAAGGCTGTTTTGTAACAAGTTAACTATTCCTTCATCTTCATCTAACAGTCCTCTCTTTCCCTAAACGTCTTCCCTCTTGAGGTCCTGACACACAAAGACAAAGGGGAAAGTCTGCAGGTCTTTCCAGGGTTTGAGAGTCCACTCTGTCTGGGCTGCATGAACTCAGCTTTCCTCTGGACCGTCCTGCAGACCTCCCTCCCTCCCTTTGCTTTATCTGTGTATTTGTATTTAAAATGTGCATTATTGTAGCCTGATGAGTCACTGTGACAGATCAAGATCCCCAACAAGCCTAGCCTGGTCCCACCAGGTCCCACCAGGTCCCACCAGGTCCCACCAGGTCCCACCAGGTCCCACCTGGTCCCACTAGGTCCCACCAGGTCCCACCTGGTCCCACTAGGTCCCACCTGGTCCCACCAGGTCCCACCAGGTCCCACCAGGTCCCACCTGGTCCCACTAGGTCCCACCAGGTCCCACCTGGTCACGTGCTCAAAGGGACTAAGGCTCAATTAATTCAGGATTCAATGAATTGACACAGAGGACGAAGACAAACTGGCACAGATACAAAATAAATTTAAAAAACGCCTTTTAGGCTCCGGCCTGCAGGTCCGGTAACTAGATGCTTGCGGTTTGCATGATTCCTCTGAACAGGAAACCATGTGCTGCAGGCAGCATGGCGAGAATACACTGACAACATTTCATATAAAAGAGGAAACGTTTGCTTCTTGTCTGAAACCTGGACCTGCACCGTCTGGAGGATCAATGATGAAATGAGGCCACCTTGTGGCCAAAAGGCAGTGGTGTCCTTCAGGGCCAGCTAGGCCTTCTCTGCTGGCCTAAACAGAATCACGAATTATAGCTATTTTATCATTTAATTGTTTTTCCCTATTAGCTTATTTTCTCATTGCACAGCTCCTGTCTTCGTCTGTTGCTCTGCTTGTGTTAAGAAGAGCTCTCATCCAATCAGATTTCACCTCTATGTCTCTATGGAAGAAGACGGTATCGTTGATTGTCATAGACTTCAACCAATCAGATCTTTAGTTTGACATGCTGGGTGTATTCTTTGACGTCCAGGGCCGTCTTCGATGTGGCCTTTGACGTGTGATTGGTCACAGGACCAGCGTGACCATTAACATGAGCTGTGATTGGTCACAGGGCCAGCTGACCATTAACATGAGCTGTGATTGGTCACAGGGCCAGCTGACCATTAACATGAGCTGTGATTGGTCACAGGGCCAGCTGACCATTAACATGAGCTGTGATTGGTCAGTGGACCAGCGTGACTTAAGTAGCTGCTAGCTAGTTAGAGTAAGAACAGTTCAGGCTGAAACATAAGAGAAGTTATGACATTTTTAATGTTTTACTCGGTGTAGTAAAAGCAAATTTAAATCCGACTGCAGGCCTCCAGCACCAGGAGCCGACTTGCTGGTTATTTGAACCCAACTGACGTGTTTTCCTGAACCTCACTCAGTGGTGTTGCTGCTGGCTTTTGAAAGAAAACGTGCACAAAAACCAAAACAGAGGATTAACATCAAACTCCAAACCCTTGAGACTGAGCATGAGCAGCACCAGCCTGTGTGCTCTTTAACACAGCGCTAGTTAATGAAGCTAACGAGCAGCTTCATGAGAAGCCTTTTCACCAGTTCTTCTCTTTAAGTGTCTTTTATTTACAGAAACCAGATATTCTGTTAAAATGAAGACTGTTTGATTTTCAGCTCTAGTGATAAAAAGAAAATGCACATAATTATTATAATATATTCAACACTTAAAACAACAACCCCAGAGCTCCCAGAGTTCGGTGAAGTCTGAACTCGCTGGTCCACGACGTCTTTATTGATTGATTACTGGCTCATATTAACTGTAACATGTGTAACATGTGTAATATGTGTTGCTCCATTTGTTTGCTCGTTAAAGTGAGAAAAACAAGATGAAATAAAAACACAACATACGCAGGATCAGTCAACTCCAAGGTTACTTTTTTTGGCCACGAACAGCGGGTCGCCCGGGTGAAAGTCCTGTGTTTGTCTGACTCCGACCCTCAGTGGGCTCCCTCACTCTTTATGCTTCTCATTCAGGCCGGAATCAAGCTGACAGCCGTATGAGATCACACACACACACACACACACACACACACACACACACACACACACACACACACACACACACACACACACACACACACACACACACACCATCACACACACACACCATCACACACACACACACACACACACACACACACACACACACACACACACACACACACACACACACACACACACACACACACACACACACACACACACACACACACACACACACACACACACACACTATCTGCGTCTATGCAACCTCTTCTGTTGATGCATGGACTCCAGTTTTTACTCTCCGGGCTGTTGTTTCATTGCATGTCAGAACTTTTCTGCATTTCAAACTCAACCACGATGTTTTTTACAGAACACAGTCGAGTCATTTTGCTGCATTTTTCTGTATTTGTTTTTCCTCCACGTGTTTAAAAGGTGCAACACTATCCCAGGAGATAGCTTTTCCTCAAAGCCTAAGTGGGAGCGCAGCTATAGGAGACTATAGGAGACAGGGTTGCACACACAGGCGACTCACATTAGATGTAACCATGTCAACAATTAAGCTAACAGCGTGACAGCCCATGCTCGACACCAGAATGTGCTGATAGCTTCAAATATAGAACACCTGACTGTTAATAGAGAGCAGCACGAGGGAAATACAATGCAGGCAGATGTGATCCCCACAAAGCAACCGCCCATTAGAGGAAGTGCAGGAGGTTGGCTGCGGCGGGGAGTGTTGACGAGTTGTTGACGAGGAAAAGACGATGACCGCGGTCCTCCAGGATGACGGAGGTCCTCCAGGATGACGGAGGTCCTCCAGGTTGACGGAGGTCCTCCAGGATGACGGAGGTCCTCCAGGATGACGGCGGTCCTCCAGGATGACGGCGGTCCTCCAGGATGACGGCGGTCCTCCAGGATGACGGCGGTCCTCCAGGATGACGGCGGTCCTCCAGGTTGACGGAGGTCCTCCAGGATGACGGAGGTCCTCCAGGATGACGGCGGTCCTCCAGGATGACGGAGGTCCTCCAGGATGACGGAGGTCCTCCAGGATGACGGCGGTCCTCCAGGATGACGGCGGTCCTCCAGGATGACGGCGGTCCTCCAGGATGACGGCGGTCCTCCAGGATGACGGCGGTCCTCCAGGATGACGGCGTTTGCAGCGACGTGAAAATGAGACGCCGACACACGTTGGATTAAATGTGGATACAAAGTGATTTGAAAAGTTTCTTGTGAAGCGAAGTCGTGTCGAGGCAGCGAGAGCGAGAAAGGTGTTTATAGTCTGAGATAATTAGGTGATGGAAGTGAGGCGTGTGAGAGGAGGGTTAGGGTTCATTAGAGCTTAACTCTTTTAAATTGAGCTTTTATTCTGACTTTACAGCAGTAAAATTAAACATGGATATTATAATGTGTTGACAGAGCAGACTTGAATAATACTCATACATTTAATGGTTTTCTTGAAATAATATCATGTTTTTGCACTCAGAGGATGAGAATCAGCTTTATTGGCCATGTGTGTTTACACTCACATGGAATTTGACTCTGGTTACATGTAGCTCTCATTGTACATATATACACATTTACAATAAGCAAGATAAATATTTTTTAAAAAGAAAAAGTAGTCCAGTTAGTGCAGGTAGTGCAGATGGAGGAGTCTGATTAATTGTTCATCAGGGTGACGGCCAGTGGAAAGAAGCTGTTCCTGTGTCTGGTGGTTTCTGCATACAGTGCTCTGTAGCGCCCCCAGAGGGGAGGAGGTGAAACAGCTTGTGTCCAGGGTGTGAGGGGTCTGCAGGGGTCTTTCCAGCCCGCTTCCTGACTCTGGAGGTGTACAAGTCCAGGATGGAGGGCAGGCTGGAACCAATAGTTCTCTCTGCAGACCTAACCTGAGGATGATAGAAACACAGCAGAGGGTCATGTGCAGGATATTTAATTAACATTAAAGGAATTGCACCAGGTTTATAAAAGTGAAAGGATAAAAAATATATATATATTTCCCAGTTGTACATTTCTACAAACACGCGATACGTTGAATGTAGATGAAACAAAAATACGTTTCATATAAGCTTTATATCTCTTTTTATATAAAAAAACGGTCAAAAGGTTGAGTTAAAAAAAAACTACTCGGGTCACGTAACAAAACATCTGTTTCTGATCAAATAACGTAACATCTTAAGGTCCTCAAATAAAAAACAACCTGCCGGTGGCCGACGTTGCATAACGAGCGTAAAACTATTAGTTTTGGTTTCACACCTGGGTGAAAGTCCTGTGTAGCTTGCTGTCTTGACAAAATACATGTGAAACTCATCTGGGCCTAAATAAATTCATTTCTAAATGCATTATTCATATTCCCCAGGTAACCACAAACTTTTATTTTTATTTTTTTAAAACCTCCATCTTTAATTCATGACTCGAAAATATGTTTCTTCTCTTGCTGGATGCACACAGTGTCCTTTTGCATCTTTAAATACATTTTCAGAGTCAAACAATGTCGGAGAAAATATGTTTAAATTGAGTGTCAGTCTTTTTGTAAATGATGCAAGAAAAAAACAAAAAACAGCCACATTATGCAAAACACCTCGGTGGTTTCTCCATCCCGAGATTAAAAATAGATATTTTATATAACGGGTTTATTCTTCTTTCCACAAAGTTTTACCCTGGAAGTAAACTGAGGCTTCCTGAGCCGCTTCACAGCAGCGGTGTGAGAACTAATCTCATCCCTCACATCTCCGGTCGTGGAAAATGAAAAACCTGGCGGTAATCATTCGATCAATACTTTTGATCAGCCGCCTCTTCAGATGTGTGAATGAACAACGCCGTGTTTTGGGTGAACAAGCTGCCGCTGCAGAAAAATATAACAGGTCAGCATTCCCTTATTTTGGGATAACTTTGGAGGATGATTGGACAATATTTATTTAATACGACTGTGGCTCAGTGGTTAGCAGGTCTGTCTTTCAATCAGAAGGTCGGTGGTTCAATCCCCGGCTCAGCCAGTCCATGTTGTTGTGTCCTTGAGCAAGACACTTAACCCTCATTGCTCACTGTTGCTCTGTCTACAGTCTACTGTATATCATGTAAGTCGCTTTGGATAAAAGCCTCAGCTAAATGTAATATATATATAGAGAGAGAGGTCAGGTGACTGAGGGACTATCTGTTGGTGAAGTGTTAGATAAAGTTAGGGCTCAGAATTAAAGCCACCTCTTGACGTTTGAGTTCATCTGTTCCCAGAGCGGCTCAATATGAGAGATATCTGAATAAAACTCAAATGTTCACTTAGCAGAAACAATATCCGGACACTTGAACGTTATAAAACACTGCAGAGAGAAATGAAGTGAAGCCCGATGTAAGAACTCATATTTCTACGTGTTCCCTGATGAGAGACGGAGAGAAGAAGAAGTGAAGGCCTTGCAGATTAGCTCAACATCCTCTGGGTGTGTTTATTCATCAGCATTATTCCCAGTATTATCTATATTTAGGCGTTTTATTTGAGTGAGCCACGATAATCTCATAAACATCCCCAACAGACCAGCAGCGGTTTGGGAGTAATCCTCAGAGGATTGTTGCTCATTCGGAGCTGAATCAACATGAAGAGCTCACGACACACTTCTTATGAAGCTTTTCACTTTCAATCCTAAAGAAACTGATGCTGAGCTGTGATTGGACACCGGACGCTGTTCAGCATCAACAGACGCGGAAGTAACGAGTTGTACAGCAGCACTTTTTATTTATTTATTAATTCAGCGTGCGTTTGTTTGACATTTTCTAATTTAAATCTAAACTTGCATGATGTAAACGGTTAAGAATTATGTTAAAATTAACGATATCTAACATTTATGAGTTCTACAGGCCGAATAAAATCATTGTAGAGTTGTCTCCTCCCTCCGACAGGTTCATGTCTAATAAATAATAATAAACTTTGGTAAATAAAAACGTGATTTGTTTATTGGATATGATATATAAAGCACATGAAGAACGTTACTTAATAAGAACTTGATGTCTCTACGTCACGTAGCTTTTTAGAAATAAGTTGAGGTCTTTTTTGAGTTATCTCTGTGCATCCAGTTCACTTGAGGCTGCAGAAGTTTGTGTTTATGTGATAATTAGTTTGATATTTGGCAAGAAGGTCATTTTACGATTTTATTCAGTAAATTTGATACATATTGTGACTTTATATTACATCCCGGCGTGATTATGAAGGATGCTCAGTGGTACGGAGCCTCTGTTCACGGCTTCTTTATTAATTCTTTATTTTAGAAGTCTGGTTCCTGCATTGACGGAACAAACTCGTTAAATTCAGTCGTGGTTTCTACTTCCTGAAACTTTTCAAAAAGTCAAATGTGAGCATTCAGTTTCTCAAGTGTCCACTTTTACATCTTCTTTTGAGCAGGATGTCTGGGCCCGAAGGAGACACGCAATTCCTGGAGCTCCAGGTCAAAGGCTGCAATGAAGCCGGATCCGGGTCTGGACTGGTCTCTGCTGGATCTGGGTCCCGCTGGAGTCTGAGCTGAAAGAGGATCTGGTGAACCTGATTTTGCATGAAGGATAACTGGATAGAAACAGACAATATCCTCCCTGATGGTCTCCTTTACTCATGTAGAAGCACCAGTTACATTGAGTTCATAACAGTTAAAGTAACTTTAACCCACCACTCACTCACAAACCTTAAACAACAAACCACAGACACTAAAGCTTAAAGCAAGAAGAAAAACTTGATATTTTCCTGTATGAATAACCATTAAACCTTTCTTTGTATGTGGGGCAGGGGATGCAGAATGGTGCATGCGTGATGAAGCGAGACCAACGTGCATTGTGGGTTGTATAAAAGTATAAATAGTCGACATTTTGAAAATGGGCCTTAAATAAGCTGCAGAATTAAACATAAATCTTCCGTCCGTGCATCGTAATAATCAGATTCATGGCAGCGCATTGTCACATAATTCTGGTTCAGCCGGAAGAACACAAATACTCATATAATACTCATAAAACTCACGTTTAAATAAAGAGGTGAGGATCCCGACTGGCAGCCTCATTACAGCACGTCCTCTCCTTGTTGTCCTAATGAGGCGTTATTAACGGCACGGATCCGTAAATAAAACCGCCTGACAGCCACTGTGTGTGTGTGTGTGTGTGTGTGTGTAGAGGGCGGACAGGCGGTGGGAGAGCATCTCCTGCACCTGGTGCTTCACAACGCGCCGGGCGGTGCAGTTATCTGCTCTCTGCAGACAGATGCATATTAAAATACATCAGAAGGAAACGCCCGTCTAACGGTTACATCTTTAAAAAAGGGGGCAAACAGAGGAGGTGAACATGTGGCAACGGCGGACATAATTGATCTCGACGTTCAGAACCTCAAACGATGCCGCGGGTGTTTCAAAGGCGTCCGATCTCATGTTCAGTGAATGACGAAGACTCTGCTTTCATAACAGATTTCACTGGAGTCAGTGACAGTTTGTCCGCCTTTTTTCGCGATAACAAATACGTTAAAATTATTTCCAAAACTAGGAAACTGACACTAAAGCAACCTGGACTGATAAACAGCACCGCAGAAGAAACTTATTTAAGGGTGAACTGTCCCTTTAAGAATCTGGCCAATGAAATCTGGTGCTTATAATCTATTACAGAAACACGGCGAGGTGAATTTCCAAGAAATTCTTGGAATTACAATTTCCCCCCACACTTTTATACTTATTTTGCTTCCCTAAATCTCTCTCAGAAAAGACTTTAAACGAAACAGGACATGTTAGAGTTGGAATGAACAGAAAGTCCAGAGTAACGGGTCCGTCGCAATACTTTTACTGTTCAGAAGTACATTGTGAGCCGGAGGCCGGAACGTGACCGAAAGAAGGAAAATAAAAAATTCATGCTTCAACGTAATGAAAAGAAAATCACAAAACTTTTGAGAAAATTATAAATTTTCAATGTGAACACAGCAGGTGCAAAAACAAAAGAATATAAAATAAAACAACAACAAACAACTGGAAACTCACTCAAAAAAATCTGTTTTTAACTTTCATACCAACGACTCATTTAATCGGGACAGAGAAAAAGGGACAGATTGATATAAAGTCATACGTTTTTTAAATATTTACATCGCTCTCCACTCTGGCAGTAAACGGACATATTACAAATTCAATTCAACACTTTGTTCTTCACGAACCACAGAAGCAAAATCAAAAGAAGAGAAGACAGAACGGA
Organism: Cottus gobio; assembly: GCA_023566465.1. NCBI lineage: Eukaryota > Metazoa > Chordata > Actinopteri > Perciformes > Cottidae > Cottus > Cottus gobio. Next base: position 2,078,076 of record CM042225.1, read on the forward strand.
GCGAGCGGTTCTGTTCAGAGTCTCTGCTGCAGCTCAGTGTTTGTACCGTAGAGCACCGAAGGCCCCACGAGGAGTCTGTCCTTCTCTGGCCAGGCGGCAGCGGTCCAACCCTCCAACCCTCCAAGTCTCCAACCCTCCAATCATCCGACCCTCCGATCCGCGACCCTCCAATCCTCCAATCATCCAACCCACTGACCCTCCAACCCTCCGACCTTCCAATCCAACGACCCTCCGAGCCTCCGACCTTCAAACCCTCCGACGCTCCAACCTTCCAACCCTCCAATCCTCCAATCCTCCGACCCTCCAACCCTCCAACCCTCCGACCTTCCAATCCTCCAATCCTCCAACCCTGCAACCTTCAAACCCTCCAACCCTCCAATCATCCGACGCTCCAATCCTCCAATCCTCCAACCCTCCAACCCTCCGATCCTCCGACCCTCCGACCTTCCAATCATCCAACCCTAACCCTCCTAAATGAAGTACTCCCTCTGGTCCTCCCTCGGGCCGCCGTGCGAGCCGGCCTGGCGGCTGAACGCCAGCTCTGGACTCTCCTCGGGCTTCGCCGCCTTGACTTCCGGGCTCCGGCACGTCCCTTTCCTCCGGTAGAGGACTCTGGCCATCACGGCCAGCGCGGACACGCTCACGAAGATCACCGCCGCTATCACACCTGCGGAGCGGAGGGAAAGCGGCACGAGTTAGGTTACAGCGGCTCAGTGGGAGCGTGAGGAGTCCCCCCCTGGTGGCCAGGAGAGAGAATGCAGCTTTAACACATGAAGCATAGACTTCTATACAACCAGAGGAGTCGCCCCCTGGTGGTCAGGAGAGAGAATGCAGCTTTAACACATGAAGCATAGACTTCTATACAACCAGAGGAGTCGCCCCCTGGTGGTCAGGAGAGAGAATGCAGCTTTAACACATGAAGCATAGACTTCTATACAACCAGAGGAGTCACCCCCTGGTGGTCAGTAGAGAGAATGCAGCTTTAACACATGAAGCATAGACTTCTATACAACCAGAGGAGTCGCCCCCTGGTGGTCAGAAGAGAGAATGCAGCTTTAACACATGAAGCATAGACTTCTATACAACCAGAGGAGTTGCCCCCTTGTGGTCAATAGATAAAATGCAGGTTTTAAGACATGAAACATCGGCTTCACTTGGCATAACTGGAGGTTTCCGCCTGCTCTGGACACTCTTTGTTTTGCTAATTCTTCGTTGCAAACTTGCTCAAGTCTGGCGAGGTTGCTGAGGATGGAGTGAGCAGCTTTTGTCTTGTTAACAAGTCTGGATCGTCTCCAAGGACATCAAACAGTGTTGTGTTGCAGTCATCCTGCAGCTTATTCCTTCAGTCTGGGATTGTCTCCTCACACACAACGCAGCAGGTTGTTTAGCCGCCTTTCATTTCACCACCTACTTAAAAACTCAATTCACATGATTTCATCGGACAGAACCAACCTGGAGATACAGATCAATAGCTTTGATCTTTAAAGTACCCGGCTAATTTCAGACACATCTTGTAGCCGTGTTTAACACCGAAGCATTCACACAATGACTTCCTCATTAACAGAATAAATATTTAGTATTTTTACAACGCCTGTAGATGTTCGTTGCATTTAAATGGGACCGATTAGAACTACACAACCAAATTGCAGATGAAACATTGCATTAGGAAATAAAACTCCTACTTAAAAGCAACGCGGTCAGCGGCCCGACGGTAGATTGCTTTCCCTCCATCATTAGAGGTGCAGCCGGCTCATTTTCTCCAGGCTCGCAGGGCAATTCCAGCTAATAGAAGGTCTCCGCACCGTTGTTATTAAAAAAGACGAACAGGCGTTGCACTCGGGAGAAGTCATTTGTATTCTAATTAGTTGCGGTTTCCTTTGTGTGTCCAGACACAGTCACGCTGTTTTCAGTGATGAGTCGCAGCTTTGCTTCAAACTGCTCCACGACGGGAACGTTTTATGAGAACGTTCCCGTCGGACAACCAATGAATGTTTAAGGACACGAAACTCAAATACATAACACGCATTCAAATTTGCAACAAAACTTTCGTATCCCTTTTTTCACTGGACCAGGACTACACTGAGGTCTATAGAGGACCAGGACTAGACTGAGACTGGTTCCCCAGTGAAAGGTTCCTCATAATAACATATTAACGCCATTCTCTCCTAAACATCGATGCTGCAGTACCTCCAATTAGAGCGGAGTCACTCCTCATGGCATTCACCACAGGCTGCCCCGTTCCCACCGATCCAGACTGGCCTGCAGCACAGGGACAGAAGAAGAAGAAGAAGAAGAAGAAGAAGAAGAAGAAGAAGAAGAAGAAGAAGAAGAAGAAGAAGAGGAGACAGGAGGGATGGAGATGCACACGTGAAGGCAGAGAGGAGGAGGAGGAGGAAGAAGAAATGAAGGCGAGCAGATGAGAAGAAAATAAAAAACAGAGGAGCAAGGAGGTCGTTAGTGACATGAAAAATAAAAAGAGCCTCCAGAAGCTCAACAGGAACCACAGACGGATCACAGACGGTTCGGCCCGCCTCCATAAGCTCTCTGTATCGGTTCCACAGGGCAACGATGCGGCCAACAGGAAGCTGAATTAATTGCCTGGCTGTGATCATTAACTCGGTGCCATTACATCATTAGACACCCGAAGGCCACATTGTGAAGTTTGAGAGCACCCACACAGATAATATTTATCAATGTGAGTCCCGGGAGGAAGAAGTGGGCGCAACACACCAACAATTAGTCTGGTGCTCGCCGGCCGCTCTCCTCTCTTATCCGACATGTTTGCACCAATTAGAGACCAGGAAACACGATCTGTAATTTAACATTATCGTCTTCTGAGGATTGACTTCCTGTCTTCTAGCGGCTCTTCTTGTTATCCATACTTTTCTGTGTTCATCATGCATCCACCGTGAGACTCAATATTTGAGTTACAGAGGTAATTCTGTGTGTGTTTAAGGCCCGGGTTGCTTTAAAATGCAGTGGAAAACTGTGATCTCTGCATTTATGATGCAAAGAATTCATCTGATGGGTTTCACGTGCAGAACCGTTAGTCGGGTCCAGGTTTTCCACGTCTAAGAATCCAAGAATGATAATACTGCATTTTTTTTTTTTAAAGACGAAAGTGAGCAACATTTGTCAATTTCTGCTTGTTCCATGCAGACGGTCTTTTCAAAATAAAAGTCTCTCTGCGCAGGAAACAACAATATCTCGCGGTTCGGTCAAGGAAAAGATCGTTGTTTGGGTTAAAATAACTACAGAAGTCTAAACCTGCATGAAGTTAATCATTTAGAAAGACTTATTTGGATAGTTTGGATTCCAGCTAGTGTATTGATAAAACCACCTCCTCCACCTTGATATCTTTTCAAGATATGGCATACTTAAAATTACAAGTTTACATGGAGGCTACGGTTGTGAAAATGCCGATACAGAAAAACAACCCAACCTCTGACCTGATAGGTGGTGAGTGGCCTCTGCTGCGTAGGGATTGGCTGAGCCACAAACAGACGGGACCAGGGGTCCGGTCACGACCACGGGGCTGGTGTCCGGGTGGAGCAGGGCGGCCTTCAGAGGGCTGTTGGAGTTGAAGAGGACACCGGACAGACAGCCCGTGAAGCCCAGAGAGGCCAGCCGAGACATCTCCGGATCCAGCGCAGCCGAGTCTGAAGGCAAAGGGAACGACACGTGAGATAGTGATAAGACGGGCGTTACTTTTTACGCTGGGTTTGCAGCGGCGGCACTACGCCTGGCTGAGGGAGGTCCCACGGCCTCTCGTCTTATTAACAACCTATTTCTTAGTCTGTCTCGGGAGGCGCTGTTCAGAAAGAACAGAACTGGGTCACGACAAAGTGCCTCCCAGTGGAGCTGTGTCTCCGTGACATGCCGGGTCTGTCTGAGGCGCACCGGGCAGAAAGAATCGACTCGGAGAGGCTAAACTGTTCAGACACTTTCCCCGGCCTAGTTGGATTTTATTTAATGAAGAGCATCCGTATTTGCTTTTTCCTCCTGCAGACATTTGATCAGAGCTCCCTGACGCGTGTTCCTGTCTCTGTGAGTTAATCAGATGCAAAATCTCCACTGTTTAACACTGCGATAAACCTCCTGAATATGAACGAGCCAAAGCACTCCACGCTTTCCAAAACACCTGACACCGCAATGTACTCGTCCAAAGAGGATGCAATATGTATTAAGTGAGAGAGTCATTACAGCATTATTGGAAGACCCATAACCTCCCACGAGAACACCCTCAAAGGCTTTTAAACGCCTGTCCTGTCTGGGAAGTTACAAGTCTCTTCGTATGCAAGCACAGGAGTTGGCATCAGTACATTACGTTTCTCGTAGGTAGATCTTTGAATGCCGGATGAGACCAGCCTGCTTTAGTACAGCTTGTATAAAGACTACAGTGCAAACAGTGCAAATTGATGCACTGCCCTTAAACTGTTGTCAGGACAAAGTGGCATAAACAGAGCAATGTTGTGACAAAGCATCGTGTCAATAAAGAAAGTGTACTCTGCATTTATTATGCATGAAATCCTGCACAAGCTGCTGCGCGGTAGATCTGTTTCCTTGTTAGTGAAGAAACACATTTTACTGTGGATATCGGTCTGCTTCTCTCTCCTGACCACCAGGGGGCGACTCCTCTGGTTGTATAGAAGTCTATGCTTCATGTGTTAAAGCTGCATTCTCTCTCCTGACCACCAGGGGGCGACTCCTCTGGTTGTATAGAAGTCTATGCTTCATGTGTTAAAGCTGCATTCTCTCTCCTGACCACCAGGGGGCGACTCCTCTGGTTGTATAGAAGTCTATGCTTCATGTGTTAAAGCTGCATTCTCTCACCTGACCACCAGGGGGCGACTCCTCTGGTTGTATAGAATCTATGCTTCATGTGTTAAAGCTGCATTCTCTCTCCTGACCACCAGGGGGCGACTCCTCTGGTTGTATAGAAGTCTATGCTTCATGTGTTAAAGCTGCATTCTCACTCCTGACCACCAGGGGGCGACTCCTCTGGTTGTATAGAAGTCTATGCTTCATGTGTTAAAGCTGCATTCTCTCTCCTGACCACCAGGGGCGACTCCTCTGGTTGTATAGAATCTATGCTTCATGTGTTAAAGCTGCATTCTCTCTCCTGACCACCAGGGGGCGACTCCTCTGGTTGTATAGAAGCCTATGCTTCATGTGTTAAAGATGCATTATCTCTACTGACCACCAGGGGGCGACTCCTCTGGTTGTATAGAAGTCTATGCTTCATGTGTTAAAGATGCATTATCTCTACTGACCACCAGGGGGCGACTCCTCTGGTTGTATAGAAGTCTATATAAATGACTCTACTTCTCTCTTGATGTATTCCCTCAGTAAACATTGTAAACATGAGTTTATGTTTCAATCTCTAGTTTCAAGTCTTCTTCAATACAGCATGATGTTCATTTAGTAAATTATGCTCATTTAGAGTCAAACAGACCATAAAGCAGGGGACGCTTTAAGGGCGGGGCTACAAGGTGATTGACAGGTCTTTCTGGCCTTATTACAGGAAAAGTCAATGATCTTAATAATGAGTTAAGGAATGCATAATATAATAATATATTTTGTTCAGTTCCAGTTTTTTTACAGGTGAACTTTAAAAAACCTGTCATGTCTAAGCATCTCGTATTAAACTGATCGTGTCTCATCTTAGGTCTGAGAGTTCCCGGCATTTAGATGTACTTCTACGTTTGTTCTTGACCTATTACGTCGTCTAGACAGAAGTCTCACAGCCGTCCTGGGATCCCACCATCGTGGTGAAAGCTTCCAGTACCTTAATGTCTGATGAGGCCGGACCTCTTTAAATGAGTCTGAGTGCTCTTCAGGCTGAAAGGCCTCGTCTGGGTCTTCGTAGCCGCCTCACTCACCGTGCAGCCTGCCGAGAACCAGCGACCGGACGCCGCTGAACTCCACATCAGACGTCAGGTTGAAGTCCTCTTTGGTGTTCTGGTCAATCTGAAAAGAGAAGACGATGCTAATGATTTACTGGACTGAAAATATTGGTAATTTGCAAAGAAATTCACATGCTTTAGCAAATAAAAAATGCTTCGTTTTTACATTGGACTCTGTCGAATTTTCTCATTTGTAAGTAAATTATTTGTTAGTTTTGGTTATGAAACTAGAGTTTTTGGCTGCAAATCAAAAACATTGGCTTAAAAAAAACCATCCTGCGCTCAAAAAAAATGGCACTCAAAAAATAACTGCGCTAAAAAAAAAGGGTTTAGTTTTCAGAGCAAAGGTTTTTGATTTGCGTAGTAAAAACACAAATCTACCTTCAAAGACGCATTGCATACAGATGCTAAAGAGTAGCTCAAGAGTTAGGAGGGGTGGTGTTTGTTCTATCTCTCTGTTGGGTAGAGTGAATGCTATTAAGATGATCTTCCTCCCCCAGCTACTTTATCTTTTTCAAAACCTGCCTATATACCTTACAAATTTTTTTTTAGGAAACTGGACTCTATTATTCTTCCCTTTATATGGAATTACAAGTCTCATCGAATAAAAAAGGACCATCTCTGCAAACACAAAACCAATGGGGGGCTGGCACTGCCTAATTTTATTCTATATTACTGGGCCACCGGAATACGCTCTATTGCACACTGGTTGGATGACACTCCATCACCCTTTGATGGGCTAGAGATGGAACGGGAGGATTGCCTACCATTCTCTATTAGAGCAGTTATGCTATCACCTGTACCAGTCAAAAGAACCTGTTTTAAACATAATCCTATCATTCACATCACAATTAGGATATGGAAACAACTAAGAACACATTTCAAACTTAATGCAGTGTCTTTTTTGCTTCCTATAGCAGCAAACCCCACCTTCACTCCCTCTGTTCTGGATGGGACCTTTAATACCTGGAAGCAAATAGGAATTTGTAATGTTGGCAACCTGTACATAGAAGGGACTTTTGCTTCTTTCCAACAACTCCAAGAGAAATATAACTTGCCAAAGAATCAGTTCTTCAGATACCTTCAGATTAGAGACTATGTCAGAACACATCTTCCTAACTTTGAGAAGGCAGTGGCAGACAAGTTAGAGAGTTTTATTAAACTGTTTGCTAACTCTCGTTACAGAATTTCACAACTGTATGACACACTACAAAGCATGTGCCTTCCCAAAATGGACAAAATAAAAGAGGAGTGGGAAAGAGAGATTGGGGCCGTAATGCTTCCTAATGTGTGGGAGGAGAGTTTGGAATACATCCACGACTGTTCCATTAATGCCAGACACTGTTTAATACAATTTAAAATCCTGCACAGGCTACACTTTTCAAAGACAAAATTGCGTACAATTTTTCCAGAAGTCTCACCTTTGTGTGATAAATGTGAGTCCACGGAGGCTACCTTATCACATAGTTATGCTCTTTGCCCCAGTTATGCTCTTTGCCCCAAAGAAATATTTCAGTTTCTTTCTGTGATCTTGGAGGTTCAGATAGAGCCAGATCCTATTTTAATAATTGTGGGAATATCTGATGAGCTAAGGAAATTAAATGTAGCACAACAGCATCTCCTGGCATATGGTCTAATAGCTGCAAAAAAGCTGATCTTACTTCTCTGGAAAAAGAAAGAGGTGCCCTCCTTTAAACACTGGCTGACTGACTTGACAGATACTCTACATTTGGAGAGAATTAGATTCATTCTGAAAGACAAGCTGAGGGACTTTCAGAAAATGTGGCAACCTTTGATCTCTCATCTTGATAGAGAATCAAATTGACACCCAAGTAAAATGCACTCCTAGGGAGGGATGGGTGGGTTATGGTAAGGGAGGGAGGGGGGTTGTGGGGGGAGGGTGTCTGTTTTGGGTGGGTTTTTTTATTTTTTTATTTGATTTTTGATATGGTGTGTGGTGTTTATTTACAGTTGTCTTCTCTTTTGTTTTTGTTTGTGAAATGAAAAAGGAAACATGTTGCTGTCAATTGCCAATTTCACTGCTGCATGATGTGCTTCCCAATAAACATATTTGAAACAAAGGTGGTGTTTGTTCGTGGAAACTCGGTTGAAGGTACAGCGGTGTATCATCCGCATATCATGAAACAAAGAATATGGGCCCCAATGTTAGAATAATGCAAAAACACAGGACACTGTTTTAAGCAGGATGATCTGCTTGCTCTTGTTTTGAAGGAAAGAGAAGAACACATTTTGCAGTTGTTTCCAAAGCTGCTGATGTTTGTGTCTCAGCAGCTCGGCTTTCATTATCTGCAGTTTCTTCCCTGTCGTCTTCTTCTTGCCGCTGAAGTCAACTGACAGAGAGGCTGCTGGGAACACCGGGGTGACTCAGGGTTCAGAGCAGCCCCAGAGGAAGCTTTGTGTGAGCGTTACCTGCACGGAGACGGCGTCCGCCCGCCGGCTGACGACGACGGCGTGCAGCTGTCCGTCGGCGAGGTTCCTCACGCCGGTCCTCAGGATCTCAGCGTCTTTGCTGCGGTCCAGTCGGTACCTCACCTCCAGCATGTCTGCACACACAACAACGAACAAATACACCCTTTAAAATAAATGCTTATTGCTTATTCTTATTGCAGCAAATATTGTGTAATATGGTCTATATATTTTAACAAAGAAATAAATGTATTTGCTAAAAAATAAAGAATAAATTAGATTTCTTTCTTCTTGAGGTTTAGGCAAATCTCTCTCTCCATAAATACAGTAATATATTATTATTTTTACAATCACTGTGAATATGCAAGCATTTAACGTCTAAAAATGATAGTTTGCTAAATTGCTAAAACTTTCTTCAAATATATTTTTTTGCTAAACCCATCTTCTACTTAAAGAAAAAAATGTATTACATATATTATTATGTCTCAAGGGAAGTCTGTTCCAGGTTCCCAGCAGTTGAATAATGAACCCAAAAATAATTAAATATTGAGAAAATTACGGCCAAATACTGCCAAAAATGAGATACAGACTCAAGTTAATTTACATAATGTTCATTTAAAATGGATAATTTCATTGCATTCACATGAATACCATGTAATGTCTGCAGGCTGTGTGGATGATAAGACATATAGGAAAGCTTATTATCCATTTCATAGAGCAAATGCATAATAACTAGTGTATATTAAAGCATTGTAGAAATTCATATGAGCATATCTTTGTGTATAATTGTGAATGCATGACATCATTCTGCCATGGCGACCAGGAAAGAAGAGTTTCTCTGTATGTGCCAAAGGTTTTTCAATCATTATATTTTCAGCCCTGCTAATGACTTTCAACACTTTCCTTTTGTAACTCATTTATTGGCCGAGAACAGAAAGAGAGAAAAGGCGTCCGTACAGAGTGTTAACACCACAGTGGCCACGATTAATTAAAGTCACAGGAGGTGACTCCAGATCTGACTCCAGATCTGACTCCAGATCTGACTCCAGATCTGACTCCAAATCTGACTCCAAATCTGACTCCAAATCTGACTCCAAATCTGACTCCAGATCTGACTCCAGATCTGACTCTAGATCAGAATGCTGACATGTGGCCGGTACGTGGAGAAAAGTTGGTTTCGAATTTGATCCTTCCAGCTATAATAATATAATAATACATCAAAATTGACTGGATAACGTAACAACGAAGCAATGCAATGAAGCAACGCAACGAAGCAACGCAACGAAGCAACGCAACGAAGCAACGCAACGAAGTAACGCAACGCAACGAAGCAATGCAACGAAGCAACGCAACGCAACGAAGCAATGCAACGAAGCAACGCAACGAAGCAACGCAACGAAGCAACGCAACGAAGCAACGCAACGCAACGAAGCAACGCAACGAAGCAACGCAACAAAGCAACGCAACAAAGCAACGCAACAAAGTAACGCAACAAAGTAACGCAACAAAGCAATGCAACATAGTAAGCAACGCAACAAAGTAACGCAACCTTATGTAACAAGTGTAACGTAACAAGCATAAATTCAATTGTTTCTTTTGGTTTCCCTCAGGACATAAACAGCAGACTGCAGTGAAAGTCTTGTTTGTTTCAATATCGCCTGCTATTTTAATATATATATATACCAAATAAAGTCAAATGAAGATTTGCATATCACAACATAGATATTGGGCACAGTACAGCTTCACTGCATAGATTACATGTGTTTTAATTTGCTTCCTAATTGTTGCACAAGGTGAACCTGCTAATTAAAATGAATGGACTTTAACACAACAGCTCATTAAAATGTGGATCGATCTCAATGAAATGCTATTAACGGATTCTCTGCCTCTCACGTGGAGCCACATGTGCTCAGCAGTGTGTCAGAGAAACAACAGAGGCCTCGGTGGCCTAATTCACTGAGAGAAGAACGATGGCTGGCAATCCATCCGATTACGGCAGAGTCCAGTTTGTGTTTCTGTAATTCGGGAATCGTCCGTCTGTGATTACACCGTCCGCTCCTTGGAGATTGTTGCTACGCCGCCACGCACACTTTCAAGCACAAGAAGGAATTGATCATTTGGTTTCTATGCATAGAAATCAGCGTTAAAGCAGAAAGAACTCTGCATTTAAATAAGCTGCAAAAAACAACTCCATTTTAATACAAGAAAGCTGTATTTACAATAATGTGTTTCATGATATACGTTCATGTTTGTTTGTCTTACAATGTCTGACAATAACGCAGCTCGGGTCTGTAATCACTGCTGTCCGACGGAGGCCATTTCACAACATTTCCACAGCTGCAACAATAATGTAAAGAAGAAGAAGGACAGTTATCGTAACTTATGTCGCCCTCAGAGCCAGACGGATGAAAACTGATCTTTAGAAGATAAGAATCTTTCATTGTAAACAAATCCCATAAAGAAAGAGACCACTGAAGATGGAGATCTTTATAAAAACGTCACAACGTGTTTCATCTCCAAAAGAAACGTTTTATCTTCCCCAGATCACATGACCCGCTCGCATCACGTCTGATTAAACGCCGATGTCAACAAAGCAAAGGAGAACTGGATGAAAGAAGGAAAGAAGCAGGGGAACAGAGAGGAGGAGAGGAGAAGAGGAGGAGAGGAGAAGAGGAGGATAGGAGGAGAGGAGGAGAGGAGGAGAAGAGGAGAAGAGGAGGAGAGGAGGAGAGAAGAAAGGGAGAGGAGGAGTTATGGATGATCCGTCAGTAGAGAGACTTCCCAGCGTCCCTGAATGCATCACGACTCAGCAACACCAACATCAAAAGTCAAGAATATGCTTCTCTCATTTTAATTCAAAGGATCTGAAAGAAACCAACACAATTTACAGTGGAAGAACCTCCCTTCAGGTATTATTAGGTATTATGTTTCGTGGTGCTCAATTCCCAAAAACACATTAGTTTATGTATAGATTGCAGTAAAAGTGGAGATGTTCCATTTACATTATTAACATTGTTAATTATAAATAAATAAATTCATATTTTTCGTATTTTTTAACAGCTGGAAATTACAAACCCTGTGTGGATGAGATATGATTGCTATCATTCTCATCATTGATTTCTGATGCAGCGATATCTTGAGCCATCTCTTCTTTCTCATCTCGCACATGCTCAGTCCGGATCAGGAAGTGAGTGACGTGTGTTTGTTGTTCCTGTGATGTAAACGACACGATGACGTGATATCGGATCCATATTTTAGTTTCAGAGGCGTCTCCGAAACGTGATGGTTGATAATGCAGTTTCACTGTCTTGAGCATATTCAAACTTTGTGATATGTTATGAAGAGGATGCTGCATTATTCATACTATGATAGTTATCCCAAAATCAGATTAGAAATATGGCAATACATCGCTTTGTTTGCCATTGTGGAATAGTCAGGGCCGTCCAGTGAAGAAACAAAAGCCTCTTTCATTCAGGATCTTCTGAAGACCAACCAATCAGCATCAAGAGGGAGGAGCTCACCGTGCTTGTTGAGCAGCAGGGCCAGGTACTCTGGCTGGTGGGAGTCCACGTAGAGGAGCAGGGCCGGACTCTGGCTGGTCCTGAAGCTCAGGGAGACGTTCTCCGCTCTCAGGTTCAGGCCGGAGGAGCTGATGCTCCGGTTAAGCTCCGCCCCCGCCGGCTCCCTGAAGGTGTAGCTGATGGAGGTTCCCGACTTAAAGCTGGCTGAAACCTCTGCAGAGAAGGAGGTGATGCAAGGACGTTTACCCACAAAGCATTTGTCTTGTTTGCTGCTGTTTAATGCTGTATTTTGGCATTTTTGGGGGAATTACGGCTGTAATGCTGTTTACGGCTTTATTCAGCTTTGTAGAGACGGTATGCTTCATATTTAAATATGAGTATAGACTCCATGATGTCTTTGAGAACCGATGACAGGGGGTCAGTAGCGGTGATTCACATACTGAATGCAGCGCTCACAGCCCCTAATTAAGGAGCTGGAGGAGCTCCAGAAACCCACCTGGCAGGTGAACAGAACAATGCACAACGTGGCTGCTGATCATACCTCAACACAGCTGGGTGCTTAATTACTGCATTAATATGAGATTAATATGAGGCCGTGTGCAGGTGTGCGTTCTTAGAAGGAACAATGCGACAAAGAGGAGCTAAAACAACTAAAAAAACTCTGAGTTTCCACTTTACAGCTCAAACAATAAGACTTATCAGACGTTGTTAATGCCTCCAGATATTCTGCATGTTATGTTTCCCACAGGATCGAGGTGGTTAGCAGATGTCTATGACAATAATAATCATATGTGATGTGTTGACTTCACACTATCTGCAGGGCTCCGGGTTATATATAAAATATGTGAATAATAATGTTCATTTGTGTGTTTGTGTAAGAAGACTTAAGTCTGTCTGACTTATTTTGTTTTACTGCTTTAGTTTAAATAAATAAATAAATATATATATATATATATATATATATATATATATATATATATATATATAAAACAGATTTCCCTGTACTGGTATTCAGGCGGCCATGTTGAATGTCACAGAACTTTAATTTAAATTTCCAACGTTCCCAAAGATATCAAATGTGGAGGAGAAGAGGAGAAGAGGAGGAGTAGAGTAGAGGAGGAGGAGAGGAGGAGTAGAGTAGAGGAGGAGGAGAGGAGAGGAGGAGAGGAGTAGAGGAGGAGGAGCAGAGGAGGATCACCTCTGTCGCAGAAGGCCCCGGTGGAGGCCGACCACCGGCAGTCGCAGCTGAAGCTGCTGGCCCCCTCCAGGCAGCGGCCCTGGTTCCTGCAGAGCGCTGCGTAGCTGCTGCAGTGACCCGGGCAGCCGGCCTGCACGCCCGGCGTGACCCGCGCCCTCGCCTGCAGGTCCAGGGTGACGCCGTTCAGCTGCAGCGAGCGGATGCAGCCCCGGAAACCCTTCTGCCGGGAGGCCGTGCCGCCTGCACACAGGGAACACCTCACTTCCTGTCCTCGAACCATCGGCCAAACACTCAGAGAAATGAGTTTCTTCTGCCTTTATTATTTTATATTTCCAAATTCCTTTATTGTTGCAATGTTGATAGTAAATCTCATTGTCTGTGATCTCACTGTGGAACGACTGATATCTGATTTTATTATAAACCGCTAAACACACTCTGCACCTCCGGAAACAAAAGATGTGTTAACACCCTTCCGCTGAATAAAAGGATGAGCTGATGAAACATCGTGAAACACGAGCAGGTGAGAACTTCAAGGTGTTGACTTTCAAGCGTCTGGGAGCAACGTGCTGATTGCTCATATCTGGGAACGCCGGAGAGCTGTCACTCTGTCTGAGTCGCCCTTTTTGTTTTTATTTCCAAGATGGAATTTAAACTCCCAAAGTTATTGTTTCCATAACCTCCAGCCGTCCTCCAGAGTTCAGCCTCTGCTGCTTTATAATTGTCTCAGAGCGGCAAACCGGCAACGGAAAGACTGTTAGACGAGATAAACAGCTTTCTGGGACTGCAGCGTTGATGAGGTTCATGTCGGAGAGCCGGAGTTCCAACACGGAGCTGTCGGGGAACGGACCGGGTCCGATTAAAGGTGGACGGGTGGGAATAAAGGTGGACGGGTGGGAGTAAAGGTGGGCGGGTGGGAGTAAAGGTGGACGGGCGGGAGTAAAGGTGGACAGGCGGGAGTAAAGGTGGACAGGCGGGAGTAAAGGTGGAAGGGTGGGAGTAAAGGTGGAAGGGTGGGAGTAAAGGTGGAAGGGTGGGAGTAAAGGTGGGCGGGTGGGAATAAAGGTGGACGGGTGGGAGTAAAGGTGGGCGGGTGGGAGTAAAGGTGGACAGGCGGGAGTAAAGGTGGACAGGCGGGAGTAAAGGTGGAAGGGTGGGAGTAAAGGTGGACGGGTGGGAGTAAAGGTGGGCGGGCGGGAGTAAAGGTGGGCGGGCGGGAGTAAAGGTTGTTTAGATTGTTTCCTGGAAAGACGTAACTTTATTTTGAAAAGCCGTGTGCAGGTGAAATGTACACTTTTGTCTTGCTTTCGTAGGAAAACGCACGGACAAATAAAGGAGTAACCTTTTCCGTAAGATACCGTATGAACCGCTGTTCATTGATGACTTTTAGTTTCACGCGGGACACAGACAGCGGTCTCCTGGGTGAAAGTCATTGTTGGAGCCATTCAACACAGCGTGCGCGTGAAGAGGGGAAACCGACACGTCCAAAACGAGTGAGGAGTGAGTTAATGGGTTGCTCATCAGCTGATTGATCTCGCCCTGAATCTGCCAGTTCAATACGTTCCCAGTACAGTGGGAACCAGCAAGGAAAGTTTAGTTTTCTGAGAGGAAAAGACTTTCAGGAGGCCGGCAGCCTGAAAGTCAAGTAAAGGATGTTTGTGTGGAAAAGAGAAGCTCCAGAAAAAACAAGAGACAAGAGGACGTTCTCTGAGATACCGACAGATATCACTTCTCATGGAAGTCTGAAATAGAGGAAAGGTTAGTGGAAAACCTCTGATGGTCTCACACACACACACACACACACACACACACCTATAAATAACTGGCTGTTGAGCTGCAGGTGGATGTGCCCGGTGGCGGGCGCCTCCCGCGTGGCGGAGGGCAGCTCGTCCAGGCGCAGCGACGCCTCCTTGACGTTGCGCTCGGCCCGGACGCGGTGCCACCGGCCGTCGCTCAGCGGGGCGCCGGACGCCACGCGGACCTCCAGCGGACCGTTCCCCACGTCGAAGGAGAAGACGACCTCCGTGGAAGCTGAGTCGGGGACAGGAAGACAGTCCAGACTTAGATTAAAGCGCTCAAATCAGTTGTTTTGGTCATTTACTATTTCTTGCAAAGAAAATAAAACACGTTCTAATCAGTAAATTGTTCCCGAGGCAGAACACACCGAATCTGTGTAGTTATCTTTGATCTCAAGATTTAAAAGCGTTGCTTGTTCCCTTTATTCCCCGTAACAGTTACACCATCAGCAGAGAAGATGAAGAGCTTTTACTTTGATAAGCACGCACACACACACACACACACACACACACACACACACACACACACACACACACACACACACACACACACACACACACACACCAGCTCAGAGGCAGACATGTGACACCAAAGAGCAGTTGTCAAAGCAACGCGTTACAATTAAAACGTGGTTTGTTCTTTTTACAGAAGGGTTGACGTGTTGTCAGCTTGAAGTAACCACATAACTACAGGAACATGAATTAATATTGTAAATATAATCACAAAGTTACATATATATATGTATATATTTATATATATGTGTGTGTTTTCAGTGAGGATTGTTGTGTTTGTGAATAAGTGAGAACACACGAGACTCGTTATGCTCGTAAACGGACGCTTTGATAGTTTTCACTTCAATCATCAAGACTTTCTTTGTTCTTTTGATCCTTTGTTCCCCGTGGAGGCGTGAGGACCCACAGGGAGAGTAACCGACGTACACATTATCATTTTGGGGAGTGAAGTATTTCCTTTAAAACCTGATTTAGATGATAAGAAGTTACTGGTCTGCATTAGAGGATTAGTCCTCTAAACTAAACCCTCCATCCAGAGCTGAACACCAGCTCACATTGTAAGGTGTTGCAGGGCGATGAATCACAGAACTATAAACTCTGCTGGCTGTAAAGGAAACACTGCAGGGAACGCCAACCGTGTCACTGCAGTGATTTCCCAGAGGAGGAAAAACAAACGACGCTCTGTTGCTGTAAAGTTTTTTTTTTTTTAGAGAAGTTGGGAGGTGGAGTTGGGAGGCAGGACGGTCGCCTCCACCTGGTTCAATCCAGGTGAAGCTTCACCTTCATCCGTCCCGCTCAGGCCGGACTCACATCTAAGAGAAGTCCGGATTAGACTTCTAACCCGGAGAGGTTTTTTCTTTACTTACAGCCGAGTTCGATCCGGATGAAGTCTTTGATGCCCAGGTTTTCCAGGAAGACGCCGGAGGATGAAGTGGTCTTAAACAGGAAGGAGACGTCCGCGCTCAGCTCTCCGTGGAACGTGGGAAAGTGGAGGTACGACGTCTCCTGGTCGAAAAAGGCCGCGTTCCAGACGTTTTCTGCAAATGAAAGATAAAACAATGGGTATTTCATAATAATAACTTTATTTACATTCATCAACGCGTGCATCAACGCGTGCATCAACGCGTGCATCAACGCGTGCATCAACGCGTGCATCAACGCTTGCATCAACGCTCGCATCAACGCGTTCATCAACGCGTGCATCAACGCGTGCATCAACGCTTGCATCAACGCGTGCATCAACGCGTGCATCAACGCGTGCATCAACGCTTGCATCAACGCGTGCATCAACGCGTGCATCAACGCGTGCATCAACGCGTGCATCAACGCTTGCATCAACGCTTGCATCAACGCGTGCATCAACGCGTGCATCAACGCGTGCATCAACGCTTGCATCAACGCGTGCATCAACGCGTGCATCAACGCGTGCATCAACGCGTGCATCAACGCGTGCATCAACGCGTGCATCAACGCTTGCATCAACGCGTGCATCAACGCTTGCATCAACGCGTGCATCAACGCTTGCATCAACGCTTGCATCAACGCGTGCATCAACGCGTACATCAACGCGTGCATCAACGCGTGCATCAACGCGTGCATCAACGCGTGCATCAACGCGTGCATCAACGCTTGCATCAACGCGTGCATCAACGCGTTCATCAACGCGTGCATCAACGCTTGCATCAACGCGTGCATCAACGCGTGCATCAACGCGTGCATCAACGCGTGCATCAACGCTTGCATCAACGCGTGCATCAACGCTTGCATCAACGCGTGCATCAACGCGTGCATCAACGCGTGCATCAACGCGTGCATCAACGCGTGCATCAACGCTTGCATCAACGCGTGCATCAACGCGTGCATCAACGCGTGCATCAACGCTTGCATCAACGCTTGCATCAACGCGTGCATCAACGCGTGCATCAACGCTTGCATCAACGCGTGCATCAACGCGTGCATCAACGCGTGCATCAACGCGTGCATCAACGCTTGCATCAACGCGTGCATCAACGCTTGCATCAACGCGTGCATCAACGCTTGCATCAACGCGTGCATCAACGCTTGCATCAACGCGTGCATCAACGCTTGCATCAACGCGTGCATCAACGCGTGCATCAACGCGTGCATCAACACTTGCATCAACCCGTGCATCAACGCTTGCATCAACGCGTGCATCAACGCTTGCATCAACGCTTGCATCAACGCGTGCATCAACGCTTGCATCAACGCGTGCATCAACGCGTGCATCAACGCGTGCATCAACACGTGCATCAACGCGTGCATCAACACGTGCATCAACGCGTTCGTCCTTTCAGAACAACATCGAGCGGGCTCTGGACTTGACTTACTGTCCCCGTGACAACGCAGAGGCCCCACCCTGTAGGCGCTCTCAGAGCCGGGTCGCTGGACGTCACCCAGAACCAGAGACCTGACGGGGAGGGTCTCCTTGTGGGTCAGCAGGCCGGAGTCGTTGGCCCTGGACGGTCGGGAAAAGAAACAAAAGAGGAAGGAGAAGGAAGGAGAGGAGGAAGAGGAAGAAGCTGAATTCAAAGGCTAGAGGGGAAAAGATGAGCTTTTACCACGAGCAAAGAGGAAGAGCGAGCACGAGAAGGAAAGAAAGGAAAATTCATCATAAAAGAGATGACAGACTTATTAAACAAACTAGAAAATGGTACCAACTGAAGAATTGTCATTTAGGACCATTTAGTGCTCAGATAATCCTTAATCTTGTCTTCAGAGTCTTGCATGCTCATAAAATAATCTTGTTTAAAATGTCGAACATAATTTGCTCCATCGGAGGCTGCAGCTACTGTTGGAGTCAGTAAAGAACAAAAGAGGAGGCGTTTGAATGAAATAACTTAAAACAAAAACAATATACCAGCGTTCAGTTCTACCGTTGTATCAGGAAGTGGTTCTCAAAATACACCTGTACATTGTTTTAAAGCCGCATATCGTGTTGATATAAGTAAAGAACACGGTACCATTCAGGGCGGTCGGCGTCACAGTTGCAGGAGTGTTTGTGGTCCACACAGTTATCCTGCAGGCCGCAGGAGCACTGCTGGCTGCCGGGGGGAGCTCCGCCCCAATAGGTCTGCACCTGTCCTGCACCTGGACCTCCCACCCACCAGCTGAGCAGAGGGCCGTCTGCCACACAGACAAGATGAGACAGTCCTTATATTTGTTGATTTATTTTCCATGTTTTTTTACTACGAATGTTTTTCCATGTATTGTTTTTTCCATGTATTTTTTGACATACTATGACTTTTTTGATACTTTTTGACAAATTATATTTTTTTACTTTTTTGACATACTATGACTTTTTTATACTTTTTTTGACAAATTATTATTTTTTACTTTTTTGACATACTATGACTTTTTTGACATACTATGACTTTTTTCATACTTTTTTTGACAAAATATATTTTTTTACTTTTTTGACATACTATGACTTTTTTGACATACTATGACTTTTTTGATATACTATGACTTTTTTATATTTTTTTTGACAAATTATATTTTTTTACTTTTTTGACATACTATGACTTTTTTTATACTTTTTTTGACAAATTATATTTTTTTACTTTTTTGACATACTATGACTTTTTATACTTTTTTTGACAAATTATATTTTTTTGGTTTTTTGACATACTATGGCTTTTTTCATACTTTTTTTGACAAAATATATTTTTTTACTTTTTTGACATACTATGACTTTTCTGATACTTTTTTGACAAAATATTTTTTTTTTACTTTTTTGACATACTATGACTTTTTTGATACTTTTTTTGACAAATTATATTTTTTTACTTTTTCGACATACTATATGACTTTTTTGATACTTTTTTTGACAAAATATATTTTTACTTTTTTTTCAGAATAATATGACTTTTTTGAATATTGTGACTTTTTTTTACATTTTTGACAATTTTCTATTTTTTTTTACATTTTTGAAATTCTATTACTTTTTTAACTCTTTGACATACTTTGACATTTTTTTTACTTTTTTGACATACTATGACTTTTTATATATTTTCTGACATTTAAAAAAAAAAACTTTTTTGACATTTAAATAAAAATTAACCAACAACGTTTTAAATGATGTGGTGTCACAAAAAATTCACAAGATTCACCTGGCGTGTTGAGGAGGCGGGACTTCCTGCAGTGGTAGGCCAGCTCCTGCTCGCAGTGCTCTGATTGGCTGACGACGGCAGCTAGCTGCTCCTCCTCAGACGCGTACTGGAAGTGGGCCGTGTGCCGGCTCCTCCCCCCCGGCGGCGGCCGGACCCTCGTCAGCTCCGTGTTGTTGTGCTGGATCACCATCCAGGTTCTGTCCTCTGGTGGAGACAGAGGGAAACATAAAGCATGTTATTTTTTTGTTCTTGTGTGTATTGTTCTTGTGTGTGTGTGTTTGTGTGTTTTGGTTTTTGCGTCCGCTACCTGTCATGTTGCAGAACATCAGCTGCGGTCCGATGGGTCCGCTGCCGTCCACGTCGATGTGATAGTAGCCCGACGTGTTGCCTCTGTGTTTGTACGCCTCACAGGACTGCTCGTATATCGCTGAGCAGGAAGAGACACGGCCTCATCATCATCATCATCATCATCATCATCATCATCATCATCATCATCATCATCATCATCATCATCATCATCATCATCATCATCATAAACATCACAGTCATTCGAATAATAACGAGTACAAAGAGCAAAAGTGTCCAACAGACGTATGACTTTCACCCTGCAGGCCACTGTTCGTGTCCCTTTAAGCTCGTTATGTAATGTTACGTAATGCTACTTAAGAGAGTCCCTTTGGGGCAGTTGTTGTTTAGTGAAGCGAGTTACGTTGTCAAGTAATCTAAATTGCTTTTATGTTTTAAGATATATCAAATTATGTATGTTTTCTTATATAATATACTTTGGTGTGTATACTGATAAAAAAAAGAAAAAGATATAGCTGCTGATTAAACGTTTATTTCTCTGAATGGGATATCCTGGTCACCTGAGTGTGAGGCAGATGCTTAAGGAGCTCTTTGGTTTTCAGAATAAAACGAGCACCGTCTTTTCAAAGTAAAAGATTAGCACGTGCACACGTAGATACGAACGTGCGTCACACTTTGTTCAAAAGGTTAAGATGGTGAAAAGTATCTCTAAAGAATCAGATTACTACTGAAGTCTCTTTTCCTGTTCTCTCTCATTTGTCCATCTCTTTCTTCTTTTTTCTCTACGTCTCGACGCTCACAGAACGGCGGTTTGCAGGAAAAGAGACATGACCTTCAACTTCTCTCATTACAGGAAACATGTGAGCACACAGAGGGTGTACTGTGTGTGTGTGTGTGTGTGTGTGTGTGTGTGACCTTTAACAAAGCATGGCAACCTTACAGCTGTGACAGGTGGCTCCGCTGTAGCCGGTGCCGGAGCAGTTACAGTGGAAGGAGCTCCATGATTGACTGCAGCTGCCCCCATGTTCACAGTGACTCTGAGAACACCTGAGAGAGAGAGAGAGAGAGAGGGGGGGGGAGAGAGAGAGAGAGAGAGAGAGAGAGAGAGAGTCAGGTTCAGACATCCTGACCTGAGGTAACCTGCTCGGCGTCGGCGTTCAGCTGAGCCTCGAGCATCTTTTCCTGGTGATGAAACTGCAGAAAGCATCGTCTGAAGCTGATCTGAGATCAGAAGATAAAAGTAAATGCACTTTGCTCACTCACCGCCCTGATCTAAATACCTTTAAAACATCTAAACACTTCTTCTGTGTGGCTGCGCCGCCTCATTTATCACCGTAATGAAATATACGTCACCCCCGCTGGCAGCGGTACGCGGCTTCTCTTTAAATGTGTTTTTAATCGTTTTTGGACAACAACAGGCAGAAGCAACCTCAACAGTAGAGACGTCTCTTTCACTTGGGTTTATCTTTTCAAGGAATTGGTTAATAAAAATATAACCTGCTTCTAAACTGTAGACAGGAGGACTTAATCAGACATCCTTCATTCCTTCCTTCCTTCCTTCCTTCCTTCCTTCCTTCCTTCCTTCCTTCCTTCCTTCCTTCCTTCCTTCCTTCCTTCCTTCCTTCCTTCCTTCCTTCCTTCCTTCCTTCCTTCCTTCCTTCCTTCCTTCCTTCCTTCCTTCCTTCCTTCCTTCCTTCATCCTTAGCAATGCCATTGTTTTCTCTCATTTGTTGGTAAATACTGTGACCGTGAGATCGATCGCTGTCCGTGGTTCTGATCTCGGCTGCTTTGCAGGATGTTTTTTTGTTTTCACAGTAAACAACATCGTCGTTTGGGTTAAAATAACCTGAAGTGCACAAGTTATGTGAGAAGTAATTAACGTTGACTTCTAGTTTCACGAACAGCGAACAGCGGCCTCCTGGGAACCAACCAACCCCCCCCCCCCCAACCTGTAGGGGATTTCATATTTTCTTTAATTAATGATTACATGGATGACATATTTCGTAGGTATATGAATGCTGGATGAGACCCGCCTGGGATGGGAGTTGCATGGTGAGTGCTTGTATATGTCCGTGTGTCCGTGCATGTGTGTCCGTGTGTCCCTGCATGTGTGTGCGTGTGTGTGTGTGTGTGTGTGTGTGTGTGTGTGTGCACATGAGCACATGAGAGCTCAAGAAAGAGCCAAACCCGTTTATGTCAGTCGCCTGGAGTGAATATGTGTAACTCAGTGTGTGTGAAGCGTCTCAGGCATGTAACCCGACACCCGACCATGGTCCTGTCATCTGAGGAATCTTTCCCGACAACACCCGCATTCATACTTATCCTCCGTTCCCTGGACATGACTTGAGAGCAGCTTTCCTGTTCGTGAGAATGAATTCATCGGATTGAAAAATAGTCCCGGTGTTATTATCTTGTCCTCCACCTTCACGTAACTTTGAGCATCGACCGTGGCTTCCAAAAGAAAAGTTTGAGCAAACTGCTGCTTTTAATTTGGACTTTTTCCTCAGTGTCAGGCCTGAGATGGGGGAAAATGAAAGGCTTAGGACAGGAGAAACAATGGGAGGAAACACAACATGATGAAGATGCTGCTGAGAGAGAGAGAGGGAGAGGGAGAGAGAGAGAGAGAGAACTCCAGGAAGAGGAATTAAGGTTGAGAGATGGATCGGCGGAGAGGAAGGAGCGAGGGAGCAACAAAGGGGATGAAAGTTTGGATGAATGGAGCTCAGCGGCGACCGGGTAAACATATTTGGAAGGAGAAACGAGGTCAGCGAGTTGTGACTGCGGAGACAGAATGAGAAAGCGAGCGGGCGGCGGCATGTATTTTTAATCTTTTAGTCTGAGAAACTCACTGAGGGAAAAAAGCCTTAGTCAGCAGATGGCTCGGTTTGCTGTTTAGCAACAATTTGATTTGCTTTTCCTTTTTATCAAAGAAATAAAAAGTAAGCGGGGATGGAGGCAGGTGGTACTTTGTGTGTGTTTTTTTTAAATGCATGCATTTAAAATCCTGTCGGTCCAACGTTGCTCTGCTGATCAGACGAGCGACGCTCGCTGCAGGCTGGAGGTGAGCGGGTCGGCCGGGGCGTGGATCAATGTTTCAAGCTCAGAGGACGAGATGCACGCCATGTACCCGTTGGCTCTGATGAGTCGGGGGGAAAAAAGGTCTAATGTCACGTTGTGGGAGTTGTTGCTCAAACACAACATTAAACCGACACAGCGGAGCGACGTGGAAATGTCGAGAATAACGATTCTGTCCAAACGCTGCTAATTGATTTTTCTGTGTATAATATCTGTGTTGGATCAACAGCGTCTTACTCCCCAGCTGTAACGTCCTGCGATTACATTTTGTCCATTAACAGAAAGGTTGAAGATGCCTTGTGTATTAAGTCATGGGACTTGTTGTGGGACTTGAGTTGTGCTCATGTATATGTTCATATCTATCCAAAAAGGCAAACCTTTTCTGTTCTGACCTTTTCACAATAAAAGCCCTGGATGTTAAATATTCACAGGTGAGTATTTGTGCATTTCCGTCTCGCTCCAGATGTGTTGAGGCCTCTAAACGCAAACAGATGCGTAAGCAGGCAAAATGCAGCTCAATTTGTTGAAGTGTTTTCAATCATTTGCTCTTTCCCCTCACAACATAGTGATGTTATTCATAACACTTTAAAACTGCTGCACCCCGAGGGCAGAGTCCGGTCCAGATCATAAAAACAACAATCAACATGAGCAAGATAGTGATAATGATGATGATGATGGTGATGATGATGATGATGATGATGATGATGATGATGATGATGATGATCTGGCAACATGGAAGCAGGAAGCAAGCAGGGCCGAGAAGAAGACTTTAAATATAACAATGCTCTCCATCCACATGGCGGAGAACAATGCATCGCAGCATTTCCCCAAACTCGATCCCACGCTGAGGCTCGGAGCCAACCGGCTCACAGATAAATCACATTTTGAAGACAGCGAGACCACATTTCAGCCGAGAGAGAGGAAGCTCCAGCGCCTCACGTGGAGCTGCAGACACGAAACAATAACTGGATTGTTTTTCATACCAAGGAAACATTTTGGGAGGCTGTTGACATAATTCCCTCTGTGTCCAATCTGCTGCTGTCTAATAATCCACGTGTAACCCGATTTCACAGGAAACAAGTGACGGAGCCTTCGGATGGATTAACTGGGATGTGGGAGTGGCGCTGCTTTTTAACTGACACATAATAACCACGCGTTC
Organism: Cottus gobio; assembly: GCA_023566465.1. Classification (NCBI taxonomy): domain Eukaryota; kingdom Metazoa; phylum Chordata; class Actinopteri; order Perciformes; family Cottidae; genus Cottus; species Cottus gobio. Next base: position 2,102,104 of record CM042225.1, read on the forward strand.
CTGTGTAAATAAAGGTAAGCTCCAATTTAGCATGTAGCATAAGCATTGGCTTTATCAAATAAATGTTGCTTTTTTGGGGGAGATCTGACCTGTCGATGATGCCACACATGTCGATCTGCAGGTGACTGTAGTTTCCCAGCAGCCTCTGCTGCACCGGGATCAAGTCCACCGGCTGCTTGTGCACAGTCAGCAGGCGCATGCAGCCCTGGAAGGCCTGGAAGGGGTTCATACACTCCTGGCTGCTGCCGTCAGCCGGGCAACCTGCACACCAGGAGAAGCACTCATTTTTAATAATTATTGCATATTTGATCTGAGGATTGTGTCGCTTATGTTCATCCCTGCTTACCGCCGAAGTAGAGCTGACCCCCCGTGGTGATGAGGAAGGGAGGACTGGCTTGAGCCGAGGCGCCTTCACCTCCGTCCACGGAGACGGACAGGTGACCTCGTCTGGAGAGCAGCTCCACAGAGTGCCACTGGCCGTCATTCAGAGCCGAGCCTGAGGTCACACACAACACGTCTTGATTTGAAGGCATTCGCTTATTGATCAGGGTCAGAGGTCAAGCTCAGAAACTGGGAAGGATTCAGCATTTTGGCTCAAGTCTTCGGGATCGACGTTTTGTTTCGTGGGTTCTGGAGATGTGTGCAAATGAGTTTGTGTTTTCTTCCTGTCAGCTCTGTCTCAGAGTGATAAAGCAGCCGGCGTCGTGCCAAGAGTTCAGTTTCCTGCAAGAAGCCACTCTCAGAAACAAAAACAAATTACAACCCTTCAAAATACAGTTCGTTTCTGCTCCGCTGCATCTGTGCTGTGAATATTGGAAGGTTGTCTGGTCATTGTTATATTTAATTAATTTGTTAATTATTATTTTGTTATGTATTTATAATTGTTATTATTTTTTGTTATTATTTTTTTTTTTATTAGTTTTAATATATATTTTATTTATTCTATTATTTTCTTTTATTATTATTTTTGTATATTATTATTGTATCCATTGGTTTTTATTTCCGTCTATACTGTTATATATGGGTTTAAATTTGAAGGTTTACGTTCGGGGTATTTCGGGTCACACTGACCTGCGTTGAGCTCCAGCGGCGCCCGGCCAGACTTGTGTATCTGCAGGTGGAGCCTGGCTTTGCTCAGGTACAGCCACACCGCACCCTCCTGCTCCGGGAGGTCAAAGGTCAGCAGCAGCCCCGCCTTGTTCCACGTCCGAAACTGAAGCCCCACCGAGGCGCCCGACGACGATGCGCCCGTCACCGGGGGCAAGCGGAGGAAACTCTGGGGGCTGGCGAACGTCATGGCAACAAAAACGGGTTCAGCGCAAGAAAAGGTCACATTGCCCTGATGGAGAGAGAGAGAGAGAGAGAGAGAGAGAGAGAGAGAGATGTTGTTACAGCTTAAAGGGGAGAAATCCCGATAACGCATGAATTTGAATTAATTTCCAGGACGCACAGAGATCTCATCAGCGAGTCTCCTTAAAGAGCACCACAGTATTACCATAATGATAATAGCCAGGCTCAGAATGAGCACCGGGAGATCAAACTGAGGGCACGATGTCGCATCAGCTTTCTAAGGTCAACGAGGAAGCACACGGGGAGCAGTGGAGGTGAGAGACAAGCGTAAGGGACTCAGGAGTAATTGTTCCTGTTCGTGTGCCGGCTCTCAGTTCTGAGGAGTCTGCTGAGGGGGAACCAGCAGAGATGGGGTCCAGTCCTGGTTCCCTACTGGGTTTCTATTTCCAGCAGAGGAGGCCACACACAGACACTTGATCCAATCCAAAAGCTCTTTGTGGGGAAGTGCATTAGCTCGACACAATGCACGCACACACACACACACACACACACACACACACACACACACACACACACACACACACACACACACACACACACACACGCGCGGAGACGCAATCATTTACAGTAAAAGGGAGGGAAGTGAGAGGATATTTACCGAACTTCAAACTCTAATAAGTGCACTTGAAGATGACATTTTTAGTTTTTCATCTATAATGTTTCAGACATACAGTATATATATATATATATATATATATATATATATATATATAAAGTACTGACGTTATATGACAAAACTACGGAGAGAAGTCCCGTCGACTTCACACTGACACGAACAGCGGTCACCTGGGTAAGAGTCCTATATTTTTTTACCCATTCAACCTGCCACTTGCCACGTAGTTATTTTACAACGTTTGTTTCTTACAAACTGTATCTTACGCCTGTGGATCAGATCAAAGGTTCCTGTGGCACGCTAGTTATATAGCGTGGAAACACACACACACACACACACACACACACCCGTTTACCTTCACGCTGACCCGCGGGTCGTTCTTCTTGGCGAGGTCGACCAGGTTCACTCCGTTGTAAACCAGGTTTTCCAAACAGCCGTGAAAGTGTGTGTTTGACCCGACGGACCTCCGAGAGCCGAGGCCGTGACCGGCCCCCACGCTCATCTGTACGGAGAGGAAACATGACTCACATGAAGGGTTTTACATTCTGTCTGTGTGCGTCCTACACACCCGCAGACACACACCTGGTCGTGGTCCCAGTGGGCGAGTCCCGGCGGGACCGGCACCCTCAGGGTGCTCTGGTCCACGGTGAGGTTGAGGTGGCTGCCGTGGAGCTCCACGGCGACCTGGTGCCAGTGCTGGTCGTCAAACAGGCGGCCCAGAGACACCCGGCGCTGGCTGTCGGGAGAGGACGCCCGGCCTGAAGAGTGAGAGGAAGAGTGAGAGGAAGAGTGAGATGAAGAGTGAGAGGAGGAGTGAGAGGAAGAGTGAGAGGAAGCGTGAGAGGAAGAGTGAGAGGAAGAGTCAGAGGAAGGGTGAGAGGAAGAGTGAGAGGAAGAGTGAGATGAAGAGTGAGAGGAAGAGTGAGAGGAAGAGTGAGAGGAAGAGTGAGATGAAGAGTAAGAGGAAGGGTGAGAGGAAGAGTGAGAGGAAGAGTGAGAT